>JABUQX010055849.1:0-27500 GCA_015478945.1 Trachelipus rathkii
ATTATTTTTTTAGGTATATCTGTATTTCAAAAAAATTTCAGAGTTTTTTTGTTTTAATAGAAAAGAAATTTTTTTCAACTTTGAGAGTTTGTACTTTTTCTTCCTATTTTAACTACAAATAATTTTTTTTTTATTTTTCAATTTACTATTTTTTTAGAGTCTATGCTGTGATATTTATAAAAAATCTTTTAGAGGCGTTATTGGAAATAATTACTTTGTTGTTAATTCAATATGTCCTTTTATCCTTTTGTTTGTGTTTTTAATAAAGTTTGTTCGGTGCTCGCTAATTAGGCACTTCTTCTAATCCACCATTATTTTTGTACTCGTCTTTAGTAGCGGTAGAAAAATCTCATGATCCAAAGCTGATTCCTTCTATATATTTTTTTTTTTCTCATTTAATAATAGTTTTATTTTCGGAGTGGACTATCATCGTTGGTGGATACTGTCATTTTTATTTTTTTGTAATTTATGTATTATTGATTAGAAGGTTTATACTTAAACAAAATAACCTTGGTAGAGCAGATCGCGTAGAATTTTGATATAATGTCGACAAAATGGAACTGTGACTTGGATATTTCTGAAGAAGAGGCCATTAAATACTTTCATTAGAGTTCTACATTACTACCATTTCAGTGCTACATCATTTGATACAAGTCGGTGAGTTTTACTTTGAAAAAAAATTTATACATATATTATTTTTGTATTAATATATTATTATATAAATATTTTTTTTTTCTTAAATCTTGATACAATATTTTTCAGATCTTTTTTGTTCCCTTGCAATAAATTGCTTTTGTATCATCCTGGACTTCTGTTTCGTTCTTATTGATATATTGAATTGTGTACAGACCAGAGAATGCAATATTAAAATTAAGGGAAATACTTACAACGAATATCTGATTACTTCTATTTTTTAACATCTGCTTAGATCATCCACAATGTTTTTGCCCATGTGACCTCAGTTATACTCCCCTATTAGTCAGTAAAATTTTCATAGTTTACCGAACGTGTTTCTGTTATTATGAGGATTATTCTTTACAATGCAAATTATTGCATGCATTTTAATTAGTAAACCGAAAAATGTAAGCAAAATTTTTTCTTTAAGTTCCTTGTAGATTTTCGGGAAACATT
Organism: Trachelipus rathkii; assembly: GCA_015478945.1. Lineage (NCBI taxonomy): Eukaryota > Metazoa > Arthropoda > Malacostraca > Isopoda > Trachelipodidae > Trachelipus > Trachelipus rathkii. The sequence continues at coordinate 1,132 of JABUQX010055849.1, forward strand.
TAAGGATATCTAAAGTCAGGGAAATTAAAAAAAACAGATCAGGGAAATTTAATCCACAATCATATGAAGAAGATCCATGACCAGTTGCAGTATTTGATATATTGTTTTTCCTATTTGTCCGATCTGCAAAGAGATGTATTTGATCAGTGAATGAAAAGGATGGGTGAGATTGAATTCCTAAATCTAACTCGTCAGTTTTGCCATTTTGGTGATTCAAGATTATGGGGAGATATAAGTGCAACATATTTTGTAATAAAGAAAAGTAGTGTTGTTAAGTTTTTAATAATTCTTCAGTGTTCATTTTCTGCCATCTTTCGAACCTATTCATTCAGAAGAGTTCTGAAAACTTAATTAATTATTTTTGAACTAGAAATTTTTTTTTGAACTTGAAATTTTTTCATAAAATATGAACTGATTCAAATAATATCCTTTCTACTTCTATCTGTTTCTTTTTATTTTTTAGATACATTTACCTATTATTTCTTCTATTCTGTTCGTGAGGTTGCCAAGTTCATCCTTTTCATTGATGATTGTATGATATTGATTATTTAGGATGTAGACTTATGACTAATTGTATATATCTATTAATTTTGCATTTATAGAGTATGAGTTTTATGGCTTTTAGTTGTTAATAAATTCATAATTAAAATTTTCAGTTGAAGATATTTTTATTTATTTATAAAATGACTTCAAACAAAAACTACGTTTAACGAGTCATTTGGTTTGGACTCAACTGAACCCACAGTATTCAGGTGTGGGATAAAGGACCTGATAGTTCCAAGCATACTGTAAAGTATGTAAAAGAATTTGATTATTCAACTCAAGGTAATAGAAATTCACATTCAAGAGGGGAAACTCAGTTGAATTTAATCAAAACTCGCCAGGTCCAACCATCACTGAAAAACTTTTTCGAATTTCGCATTATACAAAATATTAGTGAAAGCGTGCTGCACCTTGATAATATGCCTTCATCAACCTTCTAATGCATGACTCACCTTTCAATGACCTGAGTGTTCATTTCATAACAACAGATCATTTTCTCATTCTATTGATGACGTTTCTGCATTGAGAGGATGATTACAAATCTGAAATTAGTATGGGCTTAAGGTGGTGGTATGATTAAAATGTCTTTTAAATGTGTGCAATTTTAAGGAAACATTTTTAAATTAATGTTCCAGATTGTGCTTGTAGTTGGAGATTGTTAAATGGTATGATGAATGTAATATGTTGATGAACCCATGGGACTTAGCTCCCTATTTTCAAGAAAGCAAAGCACAATACACATCTACTTTGCAGTGAGCGCATTTACCTGAATTAGATTTGTCAAATATTTTTGGTGTGATGTTTTTTTAGGAGATTGATTGTTTTTTTCTTCTATGGTACCTGGGAATCAAGTTATGTGCAATTGTGGCAAATTATTAAATAACTAGGGACTGTACCGGACCAGATTTTGGTTCAAGCAGGACCTGAGAACTTTCTCGATTTTCGCTACACCTAATATTCTACTTAGAAACTTGACTGCATTAACAAGTGGAGTCTCTCTAGAAGTAGCTGATCTTGTACATATCAGTACTGTGAGCTCTATGTTCTTTCTTGTAGCCAAATTTGAGGTGGTATCAATAAATTATTAAAGTAAAATGGAATAATACCATATAATGGTTCTACGGGTGTTTCAAAGTTTAAAGCTTTTTTCAGAAAGATATTTTTTTAAAAGAAAATCTTTAAAGGATGAGATGTAGTGTTTGGGATGAAGAGTCTCCGAAAGAAAATTTGGTCAGTATATTCTGGTTAAAAAAAACACAAGATGCAAATAAATGTATACTTTTTAAGTTACAGAAATTATGGAATTTGTTTTAAATTTTTTTAAAATTTTGCGCTAAAATCAGTTTTAGTTAATAATTTGGTTTTGTAGTGTTTCTACTTAAAGTAACTTTCTTTATAATAATAATTATAAATAATAATTATCAAGAACAGACCTGTACAAATTCTTATTATCCCAGTCAGATTCTGCTGTTGGTACAAAAAAAATCAAATGATTGAATCAACTGATTTTTTTTTCGTAATTTTTAACAAAAAATCATGATTTTTTTTTAATTTTTTATTTTTTATTTTTTTAGGCAGAATTTTTTTCTTCTAAATTATAATTTAGAACAATATTACGGTATGCACGGTCATGTCTACAAGCTCCCTCTTCTCTTTTTGACTTACTTATGTCTAGTTTTCTTTCAAATGCACTCATATCGGCTGATTGATGGGGCGACTCTTCCCTTCCTCTCCACTTTCCAACTCAAGGATCGTGAAGATTCCACTTTATTACGCTACTTGTTCATTAATGATCTGCTCACCTGCATCTAATCTATCCCACTCTATGCGTGACTCGACCCTTCATTGCTTCATTTCATTTCAATTTGGCTGTATAGATCTTCTAGAATATCCTCTCGTCTTAATTTTTCATTCTACTTCTCCGCTGCGTCTGGATAGAATTCCGGAGTGGGTCGTGCTGAACCTTGTGAAAATTTCAAATTCTTTAAAAACTCTACTTCTGCAAATCTCCCTCTCCAAAACTTCTAAATTTCCTATCTCTTTCGACGGTATTCTCCGTCTCTCCTGTGACAATATTAAATCCATTCGCCTTTAACCGTAAACAAAAATTGATTGAAAACCTCAATGCACAAGCGTTTTGCTGTGTGGTTCACAGAACTGGGAGTGGTTAGACTGCGAGACTTTTTTTTCCTCTTCTCATTACTCCAACTATACAAGCATCTTCTGCCTTTGTATGGGAGTATTGCTCTAATATCTGGGACGGGCTCTGGTTTCACCAGCTTTTGGATAGGGTCGAGTGCAAAGGCCAAAAGCTATAAACTATTCTGCATTTTCAGTCACTTGACCCTCTATCTCTGATGGCACAGTTGTTTGGTCTAGTATCTTCTTTTATAGGATACGCGAAGTGCCGTGCCTCGAGGAACTATCACTCGCGTCCACACTTTACGTCACCGTTGCACTAGGGGTGCTGTGTCTTCACATGAGTTTTGTGTGATATTGGTAACTCCAGCGTAGTTCGGGCTCGCTTCTGTTCTTTCTTCTCACATCTGCGTATTAATTTAGTTATTGTTGACTCTGATATGTGCACACCCATCCTTGAGGTTCTGCCCGTGTGGTGTGTGAAACTGTAAAAAAAAAAAAAATATAAATAATTTACTTCCTAGGGCTCATTTTTTTTTTTTTTTCCAAAAAACTAATTCATGATAAGGTTATTTTATCTATATGATAATAAATTTCACAATGTAGTTTCAAGTTCATTTAGAAAGAACATAAATTAGAGTAGCTCAAACTTGTACAGATAGCTATAGCTTATATATAATTTTAAATAATAATAAACTAAATATCTATAACTATTACTTATTATTATTTGTAGTGATTTCCCTTGTATTTTCATTTTATAAAAATATTAATAAAAAAGCAATTTGCGTCTAAATAAATAAAATTTCTCAAAAATCCCAACCCTAGAATATTAAGCCTATCAGTTCGAGTGTGAAATTCTGGTTTACAGATTTAAGTTTCGAAACTATGAGTCGATGGCATTTTTCAATATTGTTATTTTAATATATCTATATTATTTTTTATGCATATCATAACTGAGTAAATGACAAATAAGTTATGAAACACTTTTTTAAAAATAATTTGAAAAGTAGATGTTCGTAAGTCCGGCTGATACCAGTTAGTTCCGGTGGAACCGGGACTTCTTAAAAAAAATCAAAGTTCAACCTATGGTTTCCAGGTAATCCCATTATGGACTGAGTGTTTTGATGGACAATTGACAGTGGAAGGAGGTTTTCTAAAATTAAGCAATTAGGGAGAATCTGAAGAACTAGTCTGTTTTCAAAGCATCAAGACATAGATTTCACGTATAGTATCTGAATATTCATAGTTTCTATCACAAAAACAATGTTGCAAATTAGAGCTCATAGGGATATGAGCACATATCCAGAGAGTCACAACGACCAAAAAGAAGAAGGAATAAAAGGTTGAAAGAAAATTAGCCATACGATTCTACAACTTGACGAGCAAAGAAAATGTTAACTGAACTTTGAAAAGAGACGACTATAAATAAAAATTCAGAATGCTTGAGAAGAAAAGGTTAACCTAATCTCCCCTCACGAACTTTTGTTCCGCACTCAGAACTACTGGAGCTAATATGTAAATTTTAATGTTATTGCATTTTGTATAAATTAAAAAAAAATTACTTTTGGAAAAAATAAAAGGAGTGCGTTGGATGGTTATGTGGAAGGTATAGGCTGATCTCTATAGAAAAAATAGTGTTTTATTAAATTATTCATGATGATGCACAGTTCTAAGGTAATTCTTCAATATTTAATGGTTAACTTTAAAAAACCATGTATTGCAATAATGTTATTAATAGATATTTTATATGCCAAAAAATAACGTCACGTGGTCAGAAAATGCGGAATTTGGTCAGGAAACTAGGGAAATCCAATCAAATTGTGTGACTCCTATTATAATTTTTAAAGTTTTGCAAAATATTCAAACCAGATGAATTAGAACCGTCATAGTGATTAGCATTGATGTGTGTACAATAGCTTATGAGTATGAAAAGTAAATAAAAAAAAGGAGAAAATTTGTTGTAATCTCATTTTTTGAGAATTCTCAGCTGCAAGATAGATACCGGGATCGCAATAATGGATGATTTTTCCCTGATTTTTAAGTTGAATTTTAGTTTATGATGTTATAATATTTATAATATTATATATAGTAATATATATTAATATATTATTATATTTATATATATTATATATATATAAGTATTATATATATATGATATATATATATATATATATATATATTTATATATATCTTATAATTATTATATTATATATATTATTATATAATAATATATATAATAATATATATATATATGTTGAACTGTTGATCTATTCTTGTGTATTATTGAGTATATGCAATAAAATGTTGTGCCAGACAATCTTGCATGCTTTATGTAAATAGGTCTTGCATATCCCCATGAGCTACATTTTATGAACTGTTTGTAAGTAATTTCCATGCCTATTGGCGCGGCCTTTAACCTGTTAAAAAGATTTGAGTCAGCATAAGCTATTAACGCTCCACTAACCTGGTGTGACCCTGTCACATAAAATAGCTCAGGAGAGCCCGGGGAGAGCCTTAAGTTGTGCTCAGGCAAACGGTTTGCCACGTCTGATTTCATAATATTCAAATCAATACAAAAGAATACTGTATATCTTAAGTTATTACAACGTAAATTGTGTTTATTATACAAAAGATATTTCTATTAAGACCTCGTGAAGAGAGGTTGGCCTACAGAAGCCATTTGGATAATAAATTCAAATGTTTATTTCATTATCAATAAGACTTTGTGGCAATGCATTGTATTAACTTACCTTTACAATTCACAATTTATAAATATTCAACATCACGCACAAATGTGAAGCTCAAAAACACTTTCGTTATGTTCTCTTTTTCCAAGAAACTTAAAATTAGACAATGAGCTATCTCTGTCCAAATATATATATTTATAATACTATATATTAATAATTATATAATAATAGTATCCTAATTATCTATTAGTGTTTATTTTTTTTACATCGTCATCGTCATCGTCATCGGCAAAAATCGGATTTTTATATTTAATCGATATCAGGTCATCGTCACCGGAATTCGGCCGATTATTTTGCCGATTCATTGAACAAATATTAGTGTTGAACAAGAAAAAGTAATTTTAGTACAAGAAGATTACTGTCATACAACCTAAATGTTGCCAATTAGTATTATATATATATATATTATATATATATATAATTATATATATATATATATTGCATATTATATATATATTTATATTATATACTATATATAATATATACTATTATATACATTTTGAGCTGTGTGTGTGAATGTTGTTTGTGTTGCTTGGAGGAATGAGAGCGGGAATAGAGATGTTGCAATTCTGGATGGGTGAAGTGTTGTAGAGAGCTATGTGATTTTGTGTGTGTGAGTCTCAGCAAAGGTCTAAAGGTAAATTAGTTTGAAAGATCAAAATTGTGTGCTCTCGGTTGCTGGAATATATCCACTGAGTAATGTTTAAAAAGAGTACATTTTCTGGGTAATCTGTAATGATGTTTTTTGAATGGGCGGAAATTAGGAGTTCAGGTCATTTTGCACATATCTGCCACCTCAAGGGATTTTTATTTTTACCGTTACACCCACTCCGGGCGAGCCCTTATTTCAGGATGTGGTGTATATCTCATAGTTCGCCCTTTAGCGCAAATTACGCATATGAGCAACCAGACGAGGCTAAGTGAGGATTAAATTCGTTGAAATACAGAAGTATGAAGAGAATTCACAAAACAGACGTGGTGGGAAAGAGGGAAGCACCACAGCAAAACTGTAGCCGAGTTACAAGTCAAACAACTCCGTGCAAGATACAGCCCTTTGTGCTACGAAGGCGTCGTACAGATGGTGGTACGAGTGGAAAAATTCCTCGAGCACTTGCCGCTGCCGACTGGAGGAGTACCTATAGGATAGGATAAAGCATCAACCATCGCGCCTTGCAAGTAGGGGTCAAGTAACTGGAGTGCCAGAACAAGTTTATAAGCTTTTTTGCCTTTAACTTGACCCTATCCAAAGCGGTGTGAACCAGAGCCCCCCCCCAGTTAGAGAGTCCTAACTGGCGATGAGACTTTATTTTCTATGCGGAGACTTAGAAAGGAGGAATTTCACAGTCTAAACAGAATTCCAAGTTCTTTGAGCCGCACCTAGCAACCTTTGTGTGTGAGTTCAAGACTTTTGTGTTGTTAAGCGCAAGGGATGGTTATTTCAACCGGAGAGACGACAGAACCGTCTGAAGAGACAGGAAGTTAGAATCTATTTTTGAAAAGAGATATGGTAATTGGGTTTTAAATAATTGAGACTTACAAGTTACTTTCCTATCATCAAGAGAATTAAAACGGAAAGATTAAGCAGAGAGCATTCCATAAGTAAACAAGTGGGAAGTTGACATTTTTGAGTAGAATGAAAGGGTCGAGTCATCGAATACGAGGTGGATGGATTAGTAGAGGTGCAGTGACGGTTTTAATTAAGTAGCGAATAAAGAGAAATAGCAGAGCTGAAAACACACTATTGACAGGAAATAAGAAGAAAGTCGCCCCATCAACAACGCGTATTGAGCGATTTGAAGAAGCTAGATATAAGTAACGCAAGGAAGGAGAGAGCTGGACGAGCAGGACGCGCTGCTCCATACTCGGTAAGAGCTTGGATATGGCAAGCGGCCACCACCCAAGACTCCCGTAGTTCTAAGACGGCAAAAAAAAATCGTTTAATGAGAATGCTTATCTCCAGTAGATTTCGTGCGCGAGACTATTGCTATCCGGATGAGTTCAGATGATCTAAAGTGAGTGAGGGTTTCAAAGTTTAGATAATCAAGTGAGCGAGCTCGGGATATTTAGATGGATCAGGCGGCTCCTTTTTTCGAATAGGTTTGGAATTGATGAAAGTTAACATCTCGACGGGAGGAATTGCTAGGTATTGAACATAGAGAATATAGTTGAGCTAGGGGCGAACGAGATTACCCTTACGTTGGATTAGCAACACGATGACAGATTCAAATAAGAGGAGGAAAAGGCAGATTTATTCAGAAGTTGCTAGAGATGAAAGATTGTCAGTAGGAGAACAAGGAGGTTAACACACTTTCCTTTGATGAAAGTCACTTGCTCGTCGAGGAGTATCCCCAACGATTTTTAGACTGAAATGAAATAGCGAGAGGGAGTAGGAGAACGGAATTTTCCACACTCGATAGCACTGTCTCTAGCCTGAATGGCAGAGAACAAGCACGATCGACCATGGATTTGAGGAAAGAAGATTTAGCTGAAGAAGGATTAAAATTGAGAAAAGAAATTTATTGAAAAGGATTTTTTCATCCATCAACGATTACAGTTCCCTCCTTATCTTTTAATCTTTAGTACATCAATCATTTCTTTTGATAGTAGCCATTTGCTATCATCTTGCAAACTTGGAACCTTAGTTAGTCTTGTCTAAATATTTTAAACATGTATGAGCAGCACTGACTACGGAATCGTACGACTAAAATGTCTCTCCTTCATTTCCCATATAAATACTTTTCATTGTTCATTGATATAACGTAATTATTATTATTTTACACTTATTTATTTTATTATTATTTATTATTTTATTTTATCTTATGATTATATTATATATTATTGAACTTAAGGATCAATTTTGATCGCTAAAATTAATATTTCGAGCTTAATTAATCCCCAATAGTAGGGAGGCTGGATAATATATATATAATTATATATATATATATATATATATTATATTATAATATATATATTATACATTATATTATTATATTATTAGTATAATATACTAGACTGAGCGAGAAGAGAGAGAGAGAAATTTAAAATGTTTTTTCAATTTCATCATCGTCTATGTCATTCTCATCTGAAATTGCTTAACGTCATCGTCATCGTGCATACGCAAAAATTCAGAATACCATCATATATATATATATAATATAATATATATATATATTATATGATTATGATCTATATATATATATATTATAATATATTAATTAATATTTATATATTAATATATATATATATGTGTGTGTTGATTATATATGTGTTCTTTTGATGTAAACCTAAGAAATGGAGTCAACTAGGGAGCCAAAGAATAAGCTGATGTGTCGTAAAGGAGTTTCCTGTAGTACGAATACGATTTGCAGAGGAAAAAGGCATAGGATTGATGTTGGTTAGGTTATGGGTGTGCCTGGCCAAGGATGAGTAATGATGTCGAGTAGCGCTCATCAATTTTAGTCTTGGTGATTTATTTTGGCTTATTCGTCGAAAATATTTGAAATGAGAAAGTATTGGAAGGTTTCCTTTTTTTTTGCAACTTTTTTAGAGTAGGGTGAAAGTCTGAGAACATGCACAAAAAGTCTATTCTGGCATGTTACCACCAACTCCCATCTGTGGTATTGAGGGGCGATAATATATTATATATTTATATTATATATATTTATCTAGTATATATATATTATATATTATTATATTATATATAATAATTATAATTATATATATAGCTATATTTATATATTTATATATTATATATATATATTATATATATTATATTATATATAAAAAAAAAAAAAAAAAACTAACCTTTACACGTGCTTTATCCCTATGCTTTTTTTCAGCTGGGACCCCCAACAAGGGGGGACCTCAAACTCAAAACTTTAAGGCCTGCTATCCCAAACAGCGCCAACGTAGTTGACGGTTGGTATAGCCGCTTAAAGTTTCGACTTTCTGTGGTCCCCGTGTACCCTGATAGGGGATAAAGCTTGGAATAATTATATTATTAATATATATATTATTATTTATATATATATATATATATCTTTTATTATTATATAATTATATTATATTATGTATATTATTTATTATTATATATTTATAATATATATCTGATTTTATATATATATATATATATATAATATATATTATAGATATAATACATTATATTTATCTATTTATATTATTATTAAATTAATATAGTGTAATAATAAATTTATATACGATTTAAGTTATATATATATTATTATATATAATTTTATAATATATATATAATTATATATATATATTATATAATAAACAAAAACATATACAACTGCACTCACTCACATTTTTTAAAACAACTCCAACAGATTGCGTAACTACCTTTGAACTTAATATACAAGAAAATAACACCACATAATAACAAATGCAAACAGGCAACTTTACAGCCTATATACCACACTTCACGCTGCACCAAAGCAGATTACTCATCACTTGACTTCCACTCTTGAAAGATTTTCACATTTACCATCAGCACATTAGAAAGATCTGATTTCATTTTTTTAATATAACAAATGCATTAGAGTTGAATAATACCCTCTAAGACTCTATATCTAAATTGATTCAACCCCAACCTTTCACATTTTCCATAAAACAACATAACACACACACAGATAACTCACTGCCCTCACTCTCCAAGATCCCAATCTCCATGAGTCCATGCCCTCTGACAATCGCATGAAGAGAGAAGATTTGCCTGACATCCATAGTGCCTGACCAAGCTCTATTTTCAGACTCACCTCCCTCGAGTATATAAACAATTTAACGAACTCGTCCGTTTTACTGGCAACATATGCCATTTCCCTTTGCACGAGTGTTAGACATCTTAGGATGTGAATGTGTTACTGAGACCTTGGGGAGGATGGGAGGAGAGCTCTGGCATGTTTGTTCCTAGTATGTTTGTTTATTTTGGATTATGATATATTTTGGTGTTGGCATATTATGTAGTTAGCATTAATCTCTTTGTTGTTGGACAAGTCTTGATGCTCTTTTGGGAGTTCTTATTGTCTCTATTTCTTATGTCCTAACATTGCTATTCCGGCAATCTGCCAACAACTGCGTTACTCTTCGGTTTTTATACTAGAAAAGATGCAATAACTGCAAGGTATTATTATTATTAATATTATTATAATTATATATTATATTATAGTATTATATAACAATATATTATATATATAGTATTTCTATAATATTTATATATTACTATACATATATATATATATACCGCGTAGTTATATATATACAAAATTCTTTCAATCCCCTTCAACAAGACAAACTCCCCCTTCATCGCTCTCTTCTATCTACAACAACTTAACATAATTCCCCTGCCCCTCCCAATTAGGCATGATTACAAATTAATAAAAACTCCACCAAATACATTTATTAAACACCCCTCCCCAAAACTATCCCGATAGAAAAAAACTGTCCAGAAGAGGCAAATGGACCTCGCCGGAACAGATCAGATACCTCAAAACTCATGCATATAAACTATTCATTATTCACTTAGACAATGTACCTCCCCAATCTGCACAGATGTCACAGATTCCCAACGACACAAATAAGCCCTCTTTGGGTGCTCTGTCTTGACGCCCCGCAACCGCTTCTCAGTATATCCTGTCCCGACCTGTGAATCCCAGTGCGGAGCCGCTTCCTGGAATCAGTGTGGGCCTCCATTAGGTTCAGGGCAGAAGTATCGATCATATTATATATTATTATATATAGTCATATATATTATATATACTTATATATATATATATATTATTTTTTTTAATATTATATATATATATTTATATATATATTATATTGTTTTTTTCAGTGTCACTGTACTTTTTTTTGCCTTATCTGGGTTGGATATCTTAAATTCCTTAGATGTTATATCAGAAGAGGAACGCATTCGGATTATTGACTGGATCTATTCCATGCAAGTACCATCAAAATGTAAGTTTAAGTACATTCATATTATTGTAGTAGTAGAAGTAGTACCTAGTAGTGGTATCTGAGGAATAAAAAAATTCATTTAAAAACTTTCTTAACTACGTTATTTATTTATTAATTTTTTATTTTAATAATTTTTTTTTTTTTTTAATGTTTTGTTGCTTTAATTCTGAAAGAAAAAGCCCCTGTTTCTATTGGTAACTTAAGATGTAAAGGTGCAAGGAAATTGTGCATTACAATGAAAGCTTATTCTAAATACGATCAATTAAATCATGTAATGAAAATAAGTACTGCAAACAGAGGTAGTAGAGTAAATTAAATGCTAAATGAGAGGCTGCAGGCGGAATAGAATAAAAGGAACAAAATTAATTTCGCCCCCCCCCCCCCACAGTTTTTTTTATTAGGCTACCTGAAAAATATTTAACATTATGTACATAACAATTTAGACTGGTAACCATAAGAAAATATTAATAATCGCATGGACTTTCATACTTTTTGATAAGGATTGCTTTGAATCCTAAACCTAATATAAATAGCCAAATTTTTTTATTTTTTATAAGTCAGATGGATGGTTTCCTTTGACTTTAATTTCTGTTTGCAAGTTAGTTTCAAGTCCTTTGTATTTACTCCCATCCCTTCTTTTTATAAATGGAGGATGGAAATTAACAATGGCTTGGTCCTTGACTATTACATGGAATATTTCTTATTCATATTTTAACCCTTAATTTAAAAAGTTTACAGTGAAAAATAAATATTCCACTGGTAAGTGATAATATAATTATAGAGCTATTGATTCAACTTTACAAATAATCAAATGACAAATTTGTACATGTGGAATTTTTTTTGTTGGATTAGATGATAAATTTGGTGGTGGCTTTCGAGGTGGTTCAAGTTTGTCTACAATTCCGTTAAAAGAGGATATGAAATCCAAGGACACAATTATTGAACTTGATTGCGGTCACATAGCCATGACATATACAGCATTAGCCTCTCTAGTCATATTAGGAGACGACTTATCAAGAGTTGACCGCGATGGTATCCAAAATCACATTCGATTACTACAATTTGAAGATGGAAGGTATGTTGCTTATTCATTTTTAAAAGTAGGGATTTTTTTATTAGCTAGTTAATAAGATAGACTTAAGATTGATAGTGCTTACTTTCTTGTAAAATCTCTCCGCAGCGATTAATAATTGTTTAATTTAAAACTCCTACTACTTTCAGTGGTACAAGAAAAAAACAGTTTGAAATAATTTAACATAGATAGCTCCTAGTTTTTTGTTTTTTTTAAATAAGTTTATTTAGAGATGTATACTGATTCTTACATTTATTCATTTAAATTAAATATTTTGTTTGGACTAATTACAAAAATGAAGCATTGACTTGGCTGTTTATACATTTTAAATATTCCTTAATACATTATTATTTGTAAATTTATTCAAGCTTCTTCTATTCGTTTTGATGCTCTGGAGATGCAAAACAACTTGTCATTGAGTAAATATGTCTATTGCGCTTCCATATATGTTAATATTGCAGGATTTTTCTTGTTTGATATTGATATGTACTGTGAATATTATTATATACATATGAAAATGTATTTGTAAGTATTGGTCAGGGTTTCTCCAACTTTTTAATGCTTAGAACAAAAAAACAAGGGTCTGTAGTTTGCTTAACATTCTCGAAAATAGTTGAGAGTAATTGTTAAAAATAAAAAATATTTCAAAGATTAGTAGCTGAATGTTGTTATAATACCAATAAATTTTAAACATCTATTGAAAGTAGTCTCGTAGAGGGTGATAGCATAAAGAACATGTAAAATGTTTTTTTTTTTTGTGGAACATTATATATATATATATCCGGTATATATATATATATTATCTATATATTTATATATTTAATAATATAATTACTATATTATATATATTATATATTTATATATTATATTATATATAGTATATCTATATATATATATATATATATATTAATATAATTATTATATATATATATATATATATATATATATATATATATATTTTCATCATCATCATCATCTTCCTTTTCTTTCTCAAGACTGGGAGTAAGGTGCGTGACAAAGCATTCGGAAAGAGAATGTAGTGAAGAATATACACATACGTTGAAAAGTGAAGCCAGCTTACAGCGGTTACGCCCTTCTATACCTATTACATGAGAACTCGTCGCAGTTTCAAGAAATATCGCACCTAGTAGCTTCATGGGACCGGCGACGGCCCTGACTATGGCTATTATCTGTCAGTGTAGGGTTCATTCTCCCTTGGCCCGGTGGGCACAACCATACCCCTCGCAAAACCCGCATTTCACTCCTTATTATGCATTATTCTCGCCTCTGTCCAAACTCACACTTTCCTCTCCTTTCAGACATTCGTTTAACTGACTTCACATCTGTCACTTTTCTTTCAGTCTCTCCCAGCGCGGTCATTCCCAACACATCACTCACTATCATCCGCTTACACCAACCGACTTGTCATGTTCATCTTTAACATGAACCAAACATCTCAGTGTTAGCTGTTCTTTATTCTGCTCATTTAACCTTTTCTTAACACCGACATAATCTCTAATACGTTCCTATCCTCATTTTTCAATTCTTCTCACACCGTAACACGCTCCTAAATTGTCTTCTGAACATTTGATACTTTAGAATATATACCTCTTATTCCAGACCATAGTCTTCACTAATATACTTAACAAGGTAATCACATATCATGCATGTAGACTTAGGCGCACTCAATGACTTAAGTCTTTACATCCATCAAAGATTTAATTGCACCAGCCAGCCTTCATGCCATTCACAACTTTCCTACTACATTTGCATTATCCGTTCCTTTTTCATCCAACATATATCCTAAATATTTTAAACTCAGACACTGTTCCAGCTGCTCACATCTAACATAATTCACACCGGGATTGTCCTTCGGACATCACAACATAAGCTCTTACTCTGTTATTACGTTTAATCTTTAAGATGACCCACTTTTACCAGCTGCTCAATCTCTCTACAATCCTCTGAAACTTTCTTCAGATTCACCACACAAACAGATCATCCGCATATAATAGGTTAGGGCACCCTCCACTCAACCTCATTCTCCAGTCATTCTACGCACACCATTTTGCACCAAGTTTTTTTTAAGTAGTAAATAGAATATATTTTAACCATATATATATATATATATTACTATATATATATATAAATGTGTGTGTTTTTGATGGTGCAAGAAGGATAGTATTTTTGGGATGAGGTTATTAGTAATGGAGGAGGTAATGGGTAGGGTGAGAAAGTGAAGATGGTAAATCTGCAGGGTATGATGAAATTACAGGTGAAATGATCAAGAGCGGAGGCGAGATGGTGATTGATTGGATTTTGGAAGTTGTGTATAAAGCGTTATGGAGGGTATAGTTCCAAGGGTTGGAGGAGAGCGGTATAGTACCTTGTATAAGGGTAAGGGAAGAAAAGGGGAACTGTAGAAATTATAGGGGAATAAGTTTATTGAGTGTTTGTAGGGAAATATATTGCTGGTATTTTGGTCGAAGAGTGCGTCGAGGGACTGAGGGACTGATTGGTGAAGAAAAGGTGCGTTTTAGGAGTGGTAGAGGATGTGATGGATAAATTCTTTACATTGAAACAAATGATTGGAAATGAGGGAGAAGAAAGAATAATTGTATTTAGGTTTTATGATTTTGCAACAGGCGTATGATCGAGTTAATAGGGAAGCGTTATATGGCAGGTGTTAGTGATGATATTGGTGGTTTGGTGGTGAGGCGCTTCTGATGGAATTAAAAGTCAATGGTATGACGATAGTGAAAGCGTGTTGTAAGAAAAATGGTGTCATGGTGATTGGTTTAGGATAAATAGCGGAGTAAGACAGGGTTGTGTTATGTCTCCTTGGTTATTCAATTTGTACTTGGATGGGGTTATGGAAAAGAATTGAGGTGGGGATGCAGGAAATGGTGTTAGAATGGTGGAGTATGGAGTTGAGTGGAGGGTGCGCTAGCTATTATATGCGGATGATTTGGTTTGTGTGGCGAATCTGAAGAGAGTTTGAGAGGATTGGATGAGAGATTTGGTGGCAGGGTGTGTGAAAGGAGGGGCTTGAAAGTAAACATGGAATAAGAGTAAGGTTTTATGGTTGTGAGTGAGGACAGATCTCAGTGTGAAGTTATGTTAGAATGTGAGCAGCTAGAAGAAGTGTCTGAGTTTAAATATATTAGGGTATATGTTGGATGAGAAGGGACGGATGATGCAGAGTGTAGTAGGAAAGTTTGAATGGCAGGAGGAGGTGGCTGGTGCAATTAAATCGTTGGTGAATGCAAAGGGACTAAGTCTTGAGTTGGCTAGGGTCTTACATGAGGTATGTTGTTACCTGTGTTATTGTTTGGTAGTGAGACTATGGTCTGGAATAAGAAGTATATAGATCTAAAGTTCAATGTGTTCAGATGGACAATCTTAGGGGTGTGCTAGTGTGAGAAGAATTTGATAAAATGAGGAATGAACGTATTAGAGAGTGGTGTGGTGTGGAGAAAGGGGTAAATGGAAGAATAATGAAAGTATGTTGAGAGATGGTTTGGTCTGTGGAAAGGATGAATGATAGTAAGTTGGTTAACGGATGTATAGTGGGAGTGTGTTGGGAACCGACGGCTGGAGACGAAGAGAAAGTGGATTGAGTCCGTGAAACGAATGTTGAAGGAGAGAAATGTGAGTTTTGGCATGAGGGCGAGAATAAGGTGCATGACTCAGGAGAAGAAGTGGCGGGGGTTTGTTGATATGGGGGCATGGTTGTGCCACCTGGGCCAGGGGATGAACTTACATGACGATTTAACGCATAGTGAGGGTCCGTCGCGGTCCAATGATGCTCTAGGGTGGATTTCTGTCTGTGAGGAGCTTCTACTAATTAATGGTACAACGAGGGGGCTGTAAGGGCTGGGCTTTCTTTTCGACGTTTTGTCATGTCTCTACTGCTTTTCTTTCCGATGCTTGTAGCGCACCTTACTCCCAATCTTGGGGCAAAGAGTAAGGTGAAGAAAGAAAGAATATATATAATATATATATATATATATATATATATATTAATATATATTATATATATATATTTATATATATATATATTATATATTTATTATATATTATATTTATATATATTATTATATATCTATATATATATATATATATATATTATAATATAATGAGGGTATTGTTGGTTACCTGTGTTATTTGTATGGTTAGTTCGAGACTTGGTCTGGAAGAAGAAAGTATAGTATTTAGTTTCATGTGTTCGATGGACATTTAGAGGTCAGCAGTGGTGAGAAGAGTTAATAAATGAGGGAAATGAAGCTTATTAGGAGGTTGTTGTTGGTGTGAAGAAAGAGGTAAATGAGAGAATAATGGAAAGTAGTTGAGAATGGTTTGGTCATGTGGAAAAGGATGAATGATGTCGGTTGGTTAAGCGGATGTATAGTGGAGGGTGTGTTGGAACCGACCGGCTGGGAGACGAAGAGAAAGTGGATTGAGTCGGTGAAGAGAAATGTCTGAAGGAGAGAAAATGTGAGTTGGCAGAGGTGAGAATACAGTTTGCATGATAGGAGAGAATGGCGGGGTTTGTATGGGGGCATGGTTTGTGGCCCACCTGGGCCCAAGGGATCGAACCCTTACATGACGATTTACATAGTGAGGGTCCGTCGCGGTCCCGTAAGGCTCTAGGGTGGATTTTTGTCTGTGAAGGACTCGCACTTAAGGGTCAGAGGGGCACCTAGAGCTTCAATGGGACCGCGACGGACCTCACTATGTAATCGTCAATGTTAAGGGGTTCAATCCCTGGCCGGTGGGCCACAACATGCCGCTAAAAACCGCGCCATTCTCTCCTATCATGCACTTATTCTCGCCTTCGTCATTAACCCACAATTTCTCTCCTTCGGAAATTCGTTCACCGAGCTCAATCCACTTTCTCTCGTCTCCCAGCCGGTCGGGTTCCCAACACATCTCTCCACTATACATTCCGCTTAACCAACGCTATCATTCATCTTTTCCACGTGACCAAACCATTTCAACATACTTTTATTTATTCTCTTCATTTACCCCTTTCTTCACACAACACAACTCTCTATCGCTTCAATTCCTCATTTTTATTATTCTTCTACACCTAGGCATGCCCTAAAGATTGTCCATCTGAAACATTGAAACTTTAGATCTATACTTTTATTCAGACATATCTCACTACCAAGCAATACACAGGTTAATCAACATACCTCAATGTAAGACTCTAGCGCACTAAGACTTAGTCCCTTTACATTCACCAACGATTAATTGCACCGCAACCTTCTCCCATTCAAACTTTCCTCTACCCTCGTGCATCATCCGTTCCATTGCTCATCCAACACATACCCCTAAATATTTTAAACCAGACACTTGCTCCAGCTGCTCACATCTAACATAACTTACACTGAGGACTGTCCTCACTTCCTCACAACCATAACCTTACTCTTATATACGTTTACTTTAAACCCTCTCTTACATACCCTGCCAAATCTCTCTACAATCCTCTCCTCTCAAACTTCTTCAGATTCCGCCAACGAACCAATGCAATCGCATATAATAGGTAGATACTCCACTCATTCCCTTCTCCATCATTCTAATACATTCCCCTGCCACCTCGAACTTCTTCATAACCCCCATCCATATACAATTGAATAACCAAGGAGACTAACACAACCCAGTCTCACTCCACTATTAATCCTAAACCATACATTGACACAATTTATTCTTACACACGCTCACTATCGTCATACATACTTTTGATTCATTCAGAAGCCTCACCAACACCATATATACTAATACCTGCAATAAAGCTTCCCTATTAACTCATCATATACGCTGGTTGTAAATCCATAAAACCTAAATATAATTTATTCTTCTTTTCCCTCATTTTCTCAATTATATTATATATTTATATATATATACTATTTATATATTATATATATTATATTATATATATATATATATATATATATATATATTATATATATATATATTATATATATATATATATATATATATATATAACTACCTTTAACGTGCTTTATCCCCTATGAGAGGGTAAACGGGGGGACCCACAAGGAAATCGAACTTAAGGTGGCTTCCAACACCAGCGCACCAACGTGGTTCGCAGTCATTTTAATTTCTTGCCAGGTAGATAAAACCCACTGCTACGCGGAGGAATTTGAAACCAGCGTCCTCTCGTATGAGAGGCGGTGACTCAACCTCCTGCGCCAAAGATATATATATATATATATATATATTTTTGTGTATTCATAAATTTATATATATTTCTATATATATATATATATATATATATATATATATATATATATATATATATCCCCTAAGAATTAGAAGTTTTTCTTTCAGAGTTTTGAGGGAGGTCTTGGACAAGGTCCTTTTCAAGAGTCTCATGGGGGTCCTACGTTTTGTGGAATTGCTTCTCTCTATTTGATGGACAAGTTGGAAGCTTTAAACCCTCTACAGGTATGTTTATATCACCTTTGTGTTCTTTCCATAAAGTTTTAAGATTTTGGTGAGTTTCAGGAAATAATTTTATTATTATTATTATTATTATTATTATTATTATTATTATTATTGTTGTTGGTTTGACGATACCAAAATAATTTCTAATTCCGATGGCAACTCCTATTCATTGTACCCTATGAAATTAATTGCCCATTCTGATTCTACGAAAATTCCCTTTCCGACTCTGATTCCAATGCCTATTCTGATTCTCGATGCTGATACCGATTCATCGTCCATCACATTATCATCATCATAAGTAGTCTCTTGCTTCCCCATAAAAGGGGGTAGGGAGCTCAAACATGCATCAGAAATCTGAGGCATTCATGAGCATTTCTAGGGTACAGATAAGTGGTAGCGGTACACAAAACCAGCTACCAATGACCTTTTTGTCGCCTCTTACGACACGCAGAACGTAATTTGGGGAGCTTCTCCCCCGCACACATGGATATATTATTATTATTAGTTGTATATCACCAATACAACCTGCATGTTATAACTTCCTGTGAGACCCTGCAAACAGGAAGATTTTCCTGCCACTGATTACCATTCTCGTCTGCGGCAGGATTACGGGACTGAAGATTATCGAGGTTCCAAGCTACGTAGTTTCAGGTCTCTCGTTCGGGGGGGTAGACTTCATCATGCAGGCGGGGTCGCCACAGGGAAGTGATCCTGACTCGCTTGTATTTTGGCTATACCAATCTGACACACGGCTATCTAATGGCGAGAGACAACCCATCCCCGGCTTGTCCATTCTGTGGTTCATTTGTCCCTCTTTCCGTTTATCATCTCATTGTTGGCTCTGTCGCACTGTTGGTTATCTGGTTATCAGAGGCACGTTTTCCCTTGACTTACCAAGTGTACCACTCCATGATAGTCTTGCTTATTTATCATTAAAATCCCATCATTTTCGTGGCAACGCCGTCTTCGCTTTTCTGTGGGAATTGAAATTACCATTTCGGATATAAATCTACCTCATAGGTTATCTTTTTCATTCTGTCTAGGTGTCATCCCTGACGTTGGTTTTCCACCGCAATATCACGTTCCCTTGTGCTCAGTGACGGCATCTGTACAAGTATTGAAATATAATATTATATATATATATATATATATATATATATATATAATATATATATATATATTATATATAATATTTTTTATATATATAAATGATATATTATATTAAATAATGTGTTTAAAGGACAAGGACAAGAAGGTCAAGGGGGGGGGGGTATGGGTTTGTGGTTGTGACTGTTATGGTCCATCTGAGGGAAACGTTGATGAGAGTACGATTTTTTGGGATAATCTGAGTGATGTTTTGATGGGGTGAGTAGGAGTTTCAGATTGATTGTTTTGGGGGACCTGAATGGGTTGATAGGTGATCAAAAAAGGGATGGTATAACAGGTGGTTTTGGGGTGGCGGGAGAAAATGAGAATGGTAGGAAGGTGATTGATTTCTGTGAAGAAGAGAGGTATGTGTGTAAGTAATACTTTCTTTAAACACAAGTGTATCCATAAGTATACTAGAGTTGGTGTAGGTAGAGATGGTATCGAAGTGAAAAGTATGATTGATTTTGTGTTGGTGAAGAAGGAGATGTTGAAGTATGTGTTGGATGTTAAATCAGTGAGGGGTTTAGGAATGGGATTATCGGATCATTATTTTGTTCTATGTAAAATTAAGTTAGTGGGGGCTTGGATGGAGAGGAGGTGATAGAAAGGAAGTAGGTAAAATTAAGAGTGAGAAATTAAGTGAACAAGACAATAAGGATCAGTATGTAAGAGCGCTCGCTAGTAAAAGGTTGATTGAACAAATTGATACTGAGCAAATCTGGGGGCAAATGAAGGAAGCAATTGTTGTAGTGCCGAAAGGAAGTGTGTGGGATGTGCTAAGAGAATGTAAGAATGTTAACAGTGATGGTGGAATGAAGAGGTGATGAAAGCGGTTAAAGGTAAAAAAGAAGCGTGGTTGAATGTACTAAAAGCAAATGATGAAGTTTCAAAAGAAAGATGCTTGGAATTATATAAGGAAGAAAACACTTAAAGGTGTATACGTAGGAGAAAAACAAGAGGTAAATGAACAGTTTTGGAAGGAGATGAATGAGGGCATACAGGAAATAGGAAAGCTCTTCTGAGGAAGGCGCGAAAGGGTTAAGATGAGAATAAAGGGAATCTGCTTAGAAATGAATAGGGATGGTGCTTTTGTACCTGATGGAAATGGATGTGAGGGGAAGTGTGGAAAGAACACTTGAAAATCTGGAAAATATTTAACAGTAATGATGAGGTTGTTAGTGAATGTGGTGCGGTTTTGATGGTGCAAAAGGATAGGTATTTTGGGGAATGAGGTTATTAAGTAAGGAGGGAGGTAAATGGGTAGGTGAAAAAGTTGAAGAATGGTAAATCTGCAGGTATAGATGAAATTACTAGTGAAATTGATCAAGAGCGGAGGCGAGATGGTGAATTGATTGGATTTGGAAGTTTGTGTATAACGCGTTTATGGAGGGTATAGTTCCCAAGGGATTGGAGGAGAGAGTAATAGTACCCTTGTATAAGGGTAAGGGAGAAAAAGGGGAACTGTAGAAATTAATAGGGGGAATAGTTTATTGAGTGTTGTGGGAAGGTATATGCTGGTATTTTGGTCGAAAGAAGTGCGTCGAGTGACTGAGGGACTGATTGGTGGGAAGAACAAGGTGCGTTTAAAGGAGTGGTAGAGGATGTGTGGATCAATCTTTCATGAAACAAATGATTGAGAAATGAGGGAGAAGAAACATAAATTGTAATTTAGGTTTTATGGATTTTGCAACAGGGGGTATGATAGAGTTAATAGGGAAGCGTTAATGGCAGGTGTTAGTGATATATGGTGTTGGTGTGGCTCTGAATGGATCAAAAGTTGTATGACGATAGTGAAGCGTGTTGAAGAATAATGGTGTCAATGGTGATTGGTTTAGGATTAATAGCGGAGTAAGAAGGGTTGTGTTATGTCTCCTTGGTTATTATTTGTATGGATGGGGGTTATGAAAGAATTAGAGGTGGGGATGGCAGGAAATGGTGGAGAATGGAGATGAGTGGAGGGTGCCCAACCTATTATATGCGGATGATTTGGTTCTGTGTGGCGAATCTGAAGAGAGTTTGAGAGGATTGGTAGAGAGATTTGGCAGGGTGTGTAAAAGGAGGGGCTTGAAAGTAAACGTGGAATAAGAGTAAGGTTATGGTGTGAGTGAGGACACTCCTCAGTGTGAAGTTATGTTAGATGGTGAGCAGCTAGAAAAGTGTCTGAGTTTATAAATATTGAGGGTATATGTTGGATGAGAAGAGAACGGCATGCAGAGGTGTAGTAGGAAAGTTGTGAAATGGCAGGAAGGTGGCTGTGCAATTAAATCGTTTGTGAATGCAGAAGGGACTAAGTCTTGAGTGTGTAGGTCTTACATGAGGTAATGTTGTTACCTGTGTTTATTGTATAGTAGTGAGACTATGGTCTGGAATAAGAAGTATAGATCTAAAGTTCAATGTGTTCAGATGGACAATCTTAGGGGTGTGCTAGGGGTGAGAAGAATTGATAAAGAGAGGAATGAACGTATTAGAGAGTGGTGTGGTGTGAAGAAAGGGGTAAATGAGAGAATAAATGAAAGTATGTTGAGATGGTTTGGTCATATGGAAAGGATGATGATAGTCGGTTTGGTTAAGCGGATGTATAGTGGTGAGGTGTTGTGTTGGGAACCGACCGGCTGGGAGACGAAGAGAAAGTGGATTGAGTCGGTGAACGAATGTCTGAAGGAGAGAAATGTGAGTTTGGCAGAGGCGAGAATAAAGGTGCATGATAGGAGAGAATGGCGGGGTTTTGTATGGGGGCATGGTTGTGCCACCTGGGCCAGGGTGATGAACCTAACATTGACGATTTAACCATAGTGGAGGGGTCCTGCGGTCCCATGATGCTCTAGGGTGGATTTTTCTGTCTGTGACGAGCTCACTAATAAATGGTACAGAGGGGGCGGTAGGCTGGGCTTTCTTTCGACGTTTGTCATGTTCTCCTAACTGCTTTTCTTTTCCGATGCTTGTACAGCACCACCCCCAATCTTGGGCAAAGAGGAAGGTGAAGAAAGAAAGAAAGAAATACTATATATACTATAATATATATATATATATATATATATTATATATTATATATATATATATATATATATTATATTATATATATATTATATATTATATATATTTATATATATATATATATATATATCGAAATTATAACCTGAGAAGATTTATCTCATTGTTGTTAATATCATCCCTTATGCACACTACTTTATAGATTAGTAAGTAATTAAAACTTATTATTGTCCAAAATGCTCTTTTTTCCTGAATTCTAGATCCATAACTTCACTTACTCCACTTGGCACTCCCATAACATTTTTAAAGGGCATTCTTTTACATCTTTTATAAACCATGTAATTATCACATATATTTCGTAGTTCTTTCTGAAAATCCTTATCTCCATGATTTTCTTTTCCGTAGTTTACTTGACCCAATAGGTGTAGTTTAATGCTTTTAATTTATTATTTCTAATTTCCTTTTACCCAGTCCATTCCAAAATATAATCCGTCTTTATCCAGACATCTCAAAGGTATTTATTTTTAAGCATGTCTTACTCTCTATATATTTTATCTTTGTATTTTGTTTCTTCCTTTTTTTCTATCAGTTTGTAACTCCATATTTGTCAAATTAGACTATTTTTGTTCTAATTTTCTCAATTTTCCCTTCCTACTAACTAGAAGATATCTCAAATCTTCCTTGATTTCTAATGTTATTTTTAAAATGAATTTTCTTCTCCAAGATTACTATTATATCTTTTCAATCTCTCTTTTTGAAAATATTAAAAAAGATTTTTCTATATACCGACATGTTACTATAAAGAAAATTTTATGGGTCTAGTGTTTAAAATTAGAATGTTGTCAAAGTCACCTATTCCATTATAAAAACACCTGTATACTTTTTGTTTTTAAAGGTATAAAAAAAATTATTTCTTTCGTTAATTTTAATTTGATTTTTTGTTTAGTATATCATCATCTATCCCTTTTTCACCAGAATTGGGGTGTGTGAGGTGCTCAAACATCCGCCTGAGATGCGAGGCATGCTTGAGCATTCTTAGCTTATAAATAAGTAGTAATGGACCCAAACCCAGTTACCACTGTCCTCATAGTCGAATTTCATGAAACGCAGAACTTACGTTGTGGAAATCCTTTCTCCCTCTTACACGGGGATATATATATATATATATATATATATTATATATATACTATATATTATATATTTATATATATATATATATTATATATATAATATATATATATATAGGTATATTATATTATTATTATATATATATATATATATTATATTATATATATTATATATATATTTATATATATATATATATATATATTATTATATATATACAGTTATTATTATACTATATATATATTAGGGAATAGGAATAGGGAATAGGAAGCTCTTCTGAAGGAAGCGCGAAAGGTTAAGATGAGAATAAGGGGAATCTGCTTAGAATATGAATAGGGATGGTGCTTTTTGTTAACTGATGAAATGGATGTGAGGGGAGTGTGGAAAGAACACTTCGAAAATCTGTGCACAATATTAAAAGTAATGATGAGGTGTTAGTGAATGTGTGTGGTTTTGATGGTGCAAGAAGGAATAGGTTATTAGTAAGGAGGAGGTAATGGGTAGGGTGAGAAAGGGTAGAGTGAGAAAGTTGAAGAATGGTAAATCTGCAGGTATAGATGAAATTACTAGTGAAATGATCAGAGCGGAGGCGAGATGGTGATTGATTGGATTTGGAAGTTGTTGTATAAGGTTTATGGAGGGTTATAGTTCCAAGGGATTGGAGGAGAGGGGTAATAGTACCCTTATATATGGGTAAGGGAGAAAAGGGAAATTGTAGAAATTATAGGAATTAGTTATTGAGTGTTGTAGGGAAGGTATATGCTGGTATCTTTTGGGTTGAAAGAGTGTCGTCGAGTGGGACTAGGGACTGGTTGTGAGAACAGGGTGCGTTTAGGAGTGGTAGAGGATGTGTGGATCAAATCTTTACATTGAAACAAATGATTGAGAAAATGAGGGAGAAGAAGAATAAATTATATTAGGTTTTTTATGGAATTACAACAGGCGTCATGATAGAGTTAATAGGGAAGGTTTATGGCATGTATTAGTGATATATGGTGTTGGTGGTAGCTTCTTGAATGGAATCAAAGTATGTATGACGAAGTGAAGCGTGTGTAAGACATAAATGGGTCAATGGTGGTTGGTTTAGGATTAATAGCGGTGTGAGACAGGGTTGTGATGTCTCCTTGGTTATTTAATGTGTATATGGATGGGGTTATGAAAGAATTCGAAGGTGGGGATGGAAGGAAAGTGTGTTAGACAAAATCGCAAAATGGTTATCGCCAACTCGGTGTTTTGTCGCCTGTACTCTTCTGCTACTTCATTGTAGTTATTATGTGCCCCTGTAGGTTTTTCGTCTTGCTTGTTATTGAGAATGGAAGGAGTGGGGGTGCCTTACTATTATATGCGGATGAATTTTTGGTTTTGTGTGGCGAATCTGAAGGAGTTTGAGAGGATTGTAGAGAGATTTGGCAGGATATGTAAAAGGAGGGGTTTTGAAGGTAACGTAGATAAGAGTAAGGTGTATGGTGTGAGTGAGGACAGTCCTCAGGGTGAAGTTATGTTAAGATTGATTAGAGCAGCTGGAGCAAGTGTTTGAGTTTAAATATTTTCGGTATGTGTTGGATGAGAAGGGAATGGATGATGCAGAGTGGTAGTAGGAAAAGTTGTGATGGCAAGAAGTTGCTGGTGCAATTAAATCGTTGGTGAAATGTAAAGGGACTAAGTCTTGAGTGCGCTAGAGTCTTACATGAGGGTAATGTTGTTACCTGTGTTATTGTATGGTAGTGAGACTAAGGTCTGGAATAAGAAGTATAGAATCTAAAGTTCAATGTGTTCAGATGGACACATCTTCAAGGGCATGCTAGGTGGGAAAAGAATTAATAAAGTGAGGAATGAACGTATTGAGAGTTGTGTGGTGTGAGAAAGGGGTGTGAGAGAATAAATGAAAGTATGTTTGAGATGGTTTTTGGGTCATGTGGAAAAGGATGAATGATAGTCGGTTGGTTAAGCGGAATGTATAGTGGAGAGTGTGTTGGGAACCGACCGGCCTGGGAGACCGAAGAGGAAAGTGGATTGAGTCGGTGAACGAATGTCTGAAGGAGAGAAATGTGAGTTTGGCAAGAGGCGAGAAGAAAGGTGAATGATAGGAGAGAATGGCGGGTTTTTGTATGGGGGGCATGGTTGTGGCGTCTGGGCCAGGATGAACCCTTACATAG
>JABUQX010055849.1:35000-39796 GCA_015478945.1 Trachelipus rathkii
GTCGTTGAAGAGCAAGCAAAATGCTCATGTTTAGGAATATGGATCGCGTGTCAGCGTCTGCCAAGCAGAAGATTCAGAAAGAGTGGAGATATGAATGTTTCCATGGGTCAATGTAAGAGGGCTGACACCGGAAAGTGTCATTTTTTGTAAGGAAGTTGAAGTTGGAGATGGCCCCCAACCCAATATGGGGATCCTTTGGAGGTTACAGGGATCTGATACTAGAAACTTTGCGTGTGTGAGCTGTCAGAATGGATGATTTTGGAAAGCGGACAATTTGAGTTAGATGGGGAACCTCTGGATTGTTAATGCCACCAACATATTTTAGGGCAACTTGCGGTGTTTGCGTTGAACGGTTTTCCATTCATCGGAAGCGCAAGAAACATTAGAGAGATGGAGAGAGCCGAGGTGGGTGGGCCCATCAGGCTCCATTTAGACATGATCCATTTCATCCGCTAGGGCATAGAATCCTTTAGGGAGTGCTGAGGTAGAAAATTAGGAAGATGAGTTATCGAAGGATTTGGAATAATCCTGAAAGCTATCATAGAGGTGGTTGGTGAGTTTTTCAATAGTTGTGATGGTTTGGATACAATCTATTGAAGTCGCTGCTTTTGTCTCAGGAACAGACATGACGAGGTCTCTTCCGAGTTTACATCTAATTTCTCCCTAGGAATGCTTGTGCACACCTAGGATCTGGTCGTAATCGTCATAAGCGAATTTGAATCTCTCGGCGAACTGTATGAATCGTCTGGGTACGTGAAATGTTAGAGGAATAAATGGCGAGGAGAGAGCTGATGGACGTATTTATAGAATGTAAATTTGATCTGCTTGCTGACTGAAATTAAATGGTATGGGGTGAAAAGTGTGTGCTGGAGTGGAGAGTAGTATTTGTGATTCTGATGAGTGACTTGTGGCATAGCCCTATGGTGGATTTTGTCTGTGTGAATACTAGTTGGTTAAATTTTAAGTTTGAGAAGGTTAAGGTATGTTGTGGTTGTCCAGCTGAGGGGGATGTTTAGGAGAGAGACTTCGTGGGATAATCTGAATGAAGATTTAAACGGGGTGAGTGGGGCCTTCAGAATAACTGTGATGGGCTAGTTGAACGGTTGGATAGGTGATCGAAAGAGATGATAAAAACTATGCCTTTGGGGTTGCGAGGAAAAATGAGAATGGTAGGAAGGTAGTTGATTTCTGTGAGGAGAGAGGTATATGTAACACATTTTTTGAACACAAGATTATCCATAGATACGCGAGAGTTGGTGTAGGTAGAAATGATGTTGATAAATACGATTGATTTTGTGTTGGTGAAGATGTTGAAGTATTTGATGGATGATATCAGTGAGGGGGTTGGGGACAAGAATATCTGATCATTGTGTTAGTTCTTGGTAAAATATGAACAGGATTATGAAGAAAAGTATATGAGAGCACTTGCAAATAAGTCTGTTGAATGTAAACGATGAAACAACAATCTAGACATGTGCTAAATGAAGGAGAAGCGTTTGTTGGCTAGCGCAAGAAGTATGTGGGTGTAATAAAGTAAAAATAAAGAATGTCAATGGTGAATAGTTGGACAAAGATGATACAAGCAGGTTAAAAGTAATAAAAAAAAAGAGAGAGGCGTGATTAAACCAGCATTTTTAAAAACCAATAGGCTAGGAGTTTGGAAAGAAAGGTGTATGGAAATATATAACGAGGAAAAAGAAAGAGTAAAAGTTGCATAAGTAGGAGAGGGGGGAGGGGGGAAGATAAATGAACAGTTTGGAAATAGGATGAATGTGGTCTTACAAGTGAATAGCAGAAAGTAAGCTCTTTTGGGATATCAATTACGAAAGATTAAGAAAGAGTAAGGAATCTTCACCAAAATAATGAATAAGGGATGGTACTTCGTGAATATTAGGAAATAGATGTTAGGAGTGTGGAAGAAATATTTCAAAAATTTAAATTTATGATAAGAGGTGATGGTGAATGTGTGGGTTTGATGTTGTATGAGAAGAAATAGGTATTTTGGGGATGAGATAATTAGTAGGGAGGAGGTAATTAAGAAGAATGAGAAAGTTGAAGAATGGTCAAGAATGGAGACGATTATGTGGTTCACTGGATATGGAAGTTGTTTAACAGTGTTTGTGGAGGGTCTAATTCCGAAGGATTGGAGAGCAGTAGAGTATCCTTATAGAAGGGTGCGAGAAGATAATTAAGGGAGAAGTGTATTTATTAGTGTTGTAGGAAAACATATGCTGGTATTTTGGTTGCGAAGTGCGAGTGACTAAGGAACTGATTGGTGAAAAACGAGATCCATTTAGATGTGGTAGAAGAATGGGCAAGAATCAAATTTTTACATTGAAACAAATGAATAAGAATACTAAAAGGAAAATTAAACTATTTAGGTTTTATAGAGGTGCAAACACGCGTATGACAGGATTAATATGGAAGCTTTGTGACAGGTGTTAGTGATAGGCTTCGAGATGGAATCAAAAGTATGTATGACGATAGTGAAACTTGTGTAAAAATAAATGGAGTGGAAAGTGAATGGTTTAATATTAATAGTGGGTGAGGCAGGGAGTGTGTTATGTCTCCATGGCTATTTAAATTGTATATTGTGATGATGAAAGAATTAAAAGGTAGAGTGTTAAGACGATGAAGTTGTGTAGGGTGCCCTGTTGATGATTTGGTTTTGTGTGGCGAATCTGAAGAAAGTTTGATAGGGGCTTGGGTAGGGTGTGTGTTAGAAGAGGGGTTGAAAGTAAAAATGAATAGAGTAAGGGTATAATGGTAGTGGGTGAGAGGTCCGTTTGTGAAATCAGAGTTGGAGGGTGAGCAATAGGAAGAAGTATCAGTTTTAAATATTTGGGTTATATATGTTGGATGAAAAGGGGAGCGGGTGAGTATAGTAGGAAGTTGTGAATGGTAGAAAAGGTGGCCAGTGCAATTATGGAGAGTATGTAAGGGACTAGAAGTCTTGAGTGCCTACGTTCTGCGCAGGATATGTTGTTGTTACATGTGTTAATGTATTGTAGTGAAACTATGGTATTAGAATAAGAGTATATCTGGTGCAATCTCTTCAGATATGAAGATGAGGAGGCTGATGGAATGAGGAATGAACATTGGGGAGTTGTGGTGTGAGAAGGAAGATGTAATGAGGAGATTAAGCGAGCGCGTATTAAGATGGTTGGTCATGGAAAGGATCTATAATAGTAGTTTAGTTGGCGGATGTATTGGCGTGTGCTCAGACCCAAATAAAAAAGTGGATTGAATCCCTAGTAAAGGAATGTGTTGGCCGAGGTGATAATAAAGTGCATAATAAGGAGTCAATAGGGGTGTATGGTAGTGAACCTGGACTAATGGAAAAACATCATAATTGACGAGATACCAGTTACGGTCCGTCGCAGTCTTGTGAAGCCCTAGGGTTATTTTTTTTTTTTACAGAGCAATCCCTCAAAGGAAACTCTTTCCTTTCTGGAAGCTTATGTCATGGTCTGCCTACCTATCTATTTTTTGTGCATGTGTGCACCCTACATCTAGTGGGAAAAAAAAAGAGGATAATGTATTAGGTTACACAAAATGTATGTAATTGCTGTGGTCATATTATATACTGTACGCTCCGACTGGTCGCCGAAAACCAGTCACCAGTCATTTCACTGGTCACGAAATGTAGGCTCTCATCGGTACAATACCCTATGGTCACCAGAGGATATTAAACCCTTGTATCCGATTTTTATGAAGATTTTTAATTTTAACAATAGTACTTGTCGATGATATACCATTATTGGCTTTAATCCTAACATTGTTTGAATTACTTTAAATACTTATACATGTTTAATCAAATTTCGATTTTAATGTAAAAACTAATTTGCAAATTTCCTTTTGTTAACAATAATAATATTCAAGTAGTGAAAAATCTTTCTCAATTCCGTCCCCTACAATCTACAAAATATTTTAGGTAGTAATCTAAACCCTACACTAGTGGCAGAACTATCTGCATTTTAAATCATTGTATGATAGTCAGATCATCCTCATAATTTTGTCAAACCAACCACGTAAAGTTAAAAAAAAAAAAAAGCAAAGTCGCTAAGCACTCAATTACCTTAAAATGACTTTTAATTAAAGAATAAGAATATTGGAAAGGCCTCGAAGATCGTGATCGCCGTAAACGGCATTCTATCTTTCGGCGAAAGTGTATGAATCGTATGGGTACATGGAATATCAGAGGAACAAATGTTGAGAGAGGTGATGGACGTATTTAGAATGAGCAAATTTGATTTGCTCGCTTTGACTGAAACAAAGATGAAAAAAAACGGTGAAAATTGTGAAATATGTATGTACTGGTGTGGAAAAGAATGAAAGGGGGAGAGAAGGAGTTTGATTCTGATGAGTGACTTGTGGTACACAGCTATGGTAGACTTTGTTTTTGTGTTTGTGAGTGCTAGAATTCTAATGGTTAGAATTTAAGTTTGAAAAGGTCAAGGTATGTGTGGTTGTGACGTATAGTCCATCTGAGGGAGTTGAAGGTGCGATTTTCTGGGATAATCTGAATTATGCTTTGGATGGGGTGAGTAGGAGCTTCAGATTGTGAGGTGTGTTGGATGACCTAAATGGTTGGATAGGTGATCATAAGGGATGAGTATAACAGATGGTTTGGGGTGCCGGGGGAGAAAATAGAGAATAATGGTAGAAGGTGATCGATTTCTGTGAAGAGAGAATGTGATGTAATACTTTCTTTAAACACAAGAGTATTCATAAGTATACTAGAGTTGGTGTAGGTAGAGATGGCATCGAAGTGAAAAGTATGATTGATTTTGTGT
>JABUQX010055850.1:0-33039 GCA_015478945.1 Trachelipus rathkii
ACGTTGATACACATGTTAGTTTATATTATTTATTTTGATTATAGTTTTATTTGGACTTTTATTGGTATGCTTTATCTATTATATATAATATTATATATTATATATATATTATATTATATATATATACTATACTCCAATATATAATATAAATATCCATACACCACCGTCAGGTTGCAATTCGCCAAATGTAAATATTTAGCCCTTAGACCTAACTTCTTTCACTACTCATCATACTATTATCTTACTACCTATCTATATATGTGCTACTATTATTGTGATGCCGTTATACTGCAGCTTATACTATCACTTTGTCTATATTCATTTGTACGTCATTTCCGACTACCCATCACTCTTGGTCGGACCGTTGTCTCGCACCTCTTATTCATACACCTTTACGGTTATCTATGACATGATACTAATATCATAGATATATCACTATAGTACCCCACTACCATACCTGCCTTACTATACACCGCTACACCTACTACTAGTGAGTATGTACATAATACCTTATAGTATATAAACTGATATTATTCTCATTACTAGCGGTATTATAGTAACCCATCGCTGTACGGTTTTACTTAACTCTTAATTTATCTATAATACCTACCATCCATATTTAGTCTGAACATTACGACTTTTTCTGTCCATTTTTACGGTGGGGCTCAAATGGGCGTCACATTCCCCTATTTATAGGAATATGCTTAGTATACCTATAGATACATATACTTTAGGCTGCCTCATTATTTAATATATATATTCTGGCACTCACTTTGCCGACTGAAGATGCCACATTTATTTTCTAGTTTCTTGATAACATTTATATATATTTCATATACTGCTATTTTAATATCTATTATTTTATTATTATCTTCGTTATATTTTTATATTAATTATTTTTTATATTTACTTAACTTCGTTATTTATGACATTTCCCATTTTTACACATATATATTACATACTGCATGTATGATTGTTATATGACGGGTACGTTAGTATATAACTCTAATTATTGACACATTATATTTCTTCATTATCTAATACTTATATATAATGTACATCACCTATATATTATACCGTATAATTTAAATCTATTTTATATACTGTACTATATATATATATATACACCTATACTTTGTCACCTCCACTCCCCTCCCCTTTGAAGTTGATTATACAATTTCCTATTACTATATTATACTTATTATATATAATATATAATAATACACCGTTCTAATATATAGTTGTGTGATGAAAACCCTTAGTTGCAAACCTAATAATTGCAAAAATCAACCCTTTACAAGTTATACCACTAGCTTTAATATAACTGTAACGGGAGGATAGTTCAATCAAATCTCAGCCAATCACAAAGCAAGTCCCATCTAAGCATTTGAAAAAGGGTCTGTTTTCAGACGAAAGCTAACTGCTAGGACTTGTTTTTTTTTTAAATTTTTTAATGTTATGTAAATAAAGTTTTAAAAGTGATGATTTAAAGATTAAAAATATGGGAGGGGTAGGGGAATTTCATAACTACCATCCTGCAAGCTTAGGGTCGACTTCAATGATTGATCTAAACAGAGCGGGAAAAAGAGCTTTCCGTATTTTCCATTCAAATATACTTATATATAATATATATATATATATACACCTATCTATGAACTATTTATACTATTTATATAACAACTATATAAATATATCTCTTATATATATATATATATATTATATAATTATATATATTATTATATTATTATATATATATTAATTATTATATATATTATTTTTATTTATTTTTATCATTATTTGTTTCATTATGATTTAGATTTATCTTGATATATAGATTATACTAAATATATGTTATATATAATAATATTTATTTTGTTACAAGGTATACTCTTATTTTATATTATTAATATATATATTCTTTATATTACTTTTTCGTTGGGCTGCTTTCATTTCCCATTTGTCCTTGGGGCCGTTCGCGTGTGCCTTTTTTTTTTCCGCTTTCTGGTGCGCAGCCTTTTCCTTCTGGGGTGGCAGGGCGGGCGTGTTGGCGTTCGTTTCGTTGTAGGTTCCAGTGCGCTTTTTCAGGGTTTTATTTCGTTCCCTTTCCCAGCTGATGATCTCGAGGTCCTTTTATTGCTAGGCCGCTTCGTTTTTTGAACTGCCGTTGTACCTTTGGCTTTGATGGACTCTTCCCCCTGGCTGGACCGCCTGCAGTCAGCCTTATAAGACACTCTCCGGCCTTTTCCTGTGCTTTCCTTCGCTTCACCCTTTTGGTTGTCCATGACCTTGAGCCATCTTGTTTTCCTGCGCTTTTGATACATTGTGGCACCGTGGCGTTTCTACAACCCAGAATCGTTTTTCGTGCAGCTTGCGTAGGCCATGGTACCTGAATTCCCAGTGCTGCGCGCAGTGGTCCTCATACCACGTCCTCACCATTCGTTGTTTGATTTCATTCACTTCCAGTCTTTTGGCCTTTTGTCATCAATTTCCACGCGTATCGCCCCCGCACCGCCTGCATTTCCACTTTCCGTCACGCCACGGGCACTCCTCATTCCCTTATTTGCTTAGTTATCCTGGTCGTTTCCTCTTGATTTGGCCGTTGTCCGACCTTCTTTCCCTTACACTTCCCCTTGGCACGCAGGTTCCCCCAGTCACGTTTGAGGTGTTCGTCGTCACACTCGAGACGCACTGTCGCGTCTGTTTTCCACAGGCGTTTTTACCCCGTTGTTTTGGACCACTTACGTTTTTTTTTATAGTTCTCTCTGGCCGTTGGTCCAAATGCAAAGACTAAACTTTTCATGTAGTTCCTTGTAGTCTTTCTGTTTCACGGGTTTCTTCTTACATTATTTATATCATACCTCGTTCACTATTAGCTTCCGGTCTTTGCATATGATTTTTCGGCGCAAACAGATACCAACATTTTTTTGTTATTTTAGCATTCCCTCTAGAGACTTAAAAAATTTAACCATAGTCTGAAATAAAACAGAAAGTGAATGACTCATAACTTATACATATCTGAGTCTTGAAGGTTGAGCAGAATCGATGGTTTCACTTATGGAGCAATCGATTGGGTACCAATGGTTAGATGTAGAGAATGTGTGCTAAGTGAACTGTCCTAAACTTTTTGCGCTTTTTTTTTTTCTCCCTGTTGTTTTACAAGCATTAAAATTCTTCAGCGCTTTCCACACGACTAGCAATTGGGATAGATATTCAGCATTTTATCAATTTAGCTTCAGATAACTCGGAATAATACAATTTTTTCGATTAACTGGTATGTTAAACCCGTGTTCACAGAGAAAAAAGTTTTGGAAACAAAACACAACTAATTGATCGTGTTATATACCAGAATTTTGAAAAAGGGAAGAAGAAGATTAAATTTCTTTATTTCAAATAAACAATAATTAAAAAAAAACTGAATAAAAAAACAATAAATAGTTTTTGATGTACGGTGCCTCAAACCAAAACTAAAATATTTTTCTCAGCTAATTTTTTATAATTCATTGTTAAATATTTTTTTGATTACGTTTTAAATTCAGGTCATATATGCTTATCTGCAGTACTCCACTTCTTGCTCTTTTCCTCCCATTTCATTTCTGACTGACAATAAGTGATTATGCCTTCTATTAAAAAGCTTTCAATTCGCTTTAAATTCCAATTTCAATATCAACTCGTGCAACGCCCGGTGGTACCCGTCGAAGAAGGTTCGAATGAGAATCAAAGAAAATGTCAAAATACTGTAGTACCCATTATATTTATTATATATAATATATATATAATAGTATATATATATATATTTTTTATTATATAGTATTATTAATATATATATTATATATATCTTTATATATATTATATATATATATATTGTTATATTAATATATATATATATAATATTAATATATATATATATATCAAGTATAATATATATGTGCTCTGGTGACGCTTCTAACTTCTCTGCCGATAGGTGGGAGCTTGTAAATCGGTTGAATTTTGGGATGAGCAGGTTCATTCCTCTCCTCATAACTAAATCTTAATCTCCTCCTCATAATCCATGGTTTTATCGTGCTTGTTTCCTGGTCATTCAGGCTAGAAGACAGTGCGCATCGGGTGTGGAAAATTTTCCTCGTTCTTTCTAAATCACTCTTGCTAATTTTTCATTTCTCAGCTAGAAATCGTTTCAGGGATAACTCTTCGTCGGCAATAGCGCGGGCTTTTCATCAAACGAGTGTGCGCTAAATCCTACTCGGCTTGATTCTCCCTCTGATATTTTTGGCCTTTGGCAACATTCCCATCTGCACAACTTCTGTAAATCTGTCTTTCCCTCCTTCTTTATAATTATTCGTTCTGGGATGGGCTTCCTGTTGCGTAATTCTCTTCCGCTCTCCCGCAATGAGGCCAATCTCCTCTTTTTCGGCCTCAACTATTTTCCTCCTATATCCTAAGACGATTCGGGGCTTCCTCTCCTCACCTTCTTTTTCTCTCTTCAGTGTCCTATATGTTTGCTCTTGTGATTACATGATGGTGGCTGGGCTCTGGAAATCTCTGAAGCGGTTAGGAAGGCGGGTGGCCCTCATGGCACTCTCCGAGTTTTGAGGAGTGTGCTTTCGTGTGACCCCGCCCCTGTTCAACTATATTTTATTCTAAAACTCAATACTAATACTTTCCCCTCAGTGTATGGAAGCTACGCACGTCCAACCTGTTCCGAAAAATAGAAGCCGCTCTGATCCTTTTCTTAACTATCGCCCTATAAGCTCTCACTACTTGAATTCTATTCTTAAGATCTTTGAAACCCTTTCAACTCTCATTTCTTTCCTTAGTCATCTTTGAGTTCATTCGACCTTCTCTTTCCGATCGGCCAGTACGGCTCTTTCGGCGTCGAGGTTTACTGGAGGTCTTCTGTTTTTAGGGACTATGGGTTTTCCCCCGCCCTCAGGTGAGGCACCGGGGGACGACTTGCGTGGTGGCGCTGGACGATATCTAAGGCATTTGACCGGGTATGGCACGCGTACTTTACTTCTCTCCAAGCTTCCCCCTCCTTTGGGTTCCTCCTTCTCTTTTGCTTATTATGTCTAGTTTTCTTTCAAAAGGCTCAATATCGGCTGTAGTTTGATGAGGCCGACTTCTTTTTCCCTTTTTCCTATCAATAGTGGTGTTCCTACGGGGGGTTCTGTTTTATTCCTACTTTTATTCTTACTTTTCCTTTATGATCTTCTCACCTGCAATTCTAACTCTATCCACTCATATGCCGATGACTCGAACCTTCATTTTCTTTAACTCATTTAAATTCTGCTCCCCTCTTTTACTTTAGAATTGCCATCTCGTCCTAGACTTTCCTATTCCTCTTCTCGCTGATTAGTCTGATAGAATTTTCCGCGGGTGGGGTCGTCACGACAGAAACACTTGTGAGATTTGAATTACAATCTTTGAAAAAGCGAAACTTCTACAAATTTCCTCTCTAAGCACCTTCTACTTCCTATCTCCTTTCCTGACGGTTCTCCCTCTCTCATTCTCTGTCTTTCTCTCTCTATGAAAAACTTTCTTACATAAATAAAAAAAAATTGTCTTGGAAAACCACATACAACGGTTGCTAGGACGGGGGGGGGCCTAAGAAAACATGGGAGTTCTGTTTGGTGCTGCGAGACTTTTTTTTTTCCTCTTCTCAGTTGTCCAGCTATACAAGGGCTCTGCCGCCCGGTTGTATGGTGTACTGCTTTCATATTTTGGGGGGGGGTCTCTGGTTGCACCCGGCTTTGGATAGGGTGGTCAAAGGCCATAAGGCTTATAAACTGTTCTGTACTTTCCAGCTCACTTGGACCCTCTATTCTTTGGCGGCGTGAGTTGGTTGCCTTATCTTTCTTTACTATAGGTATACCTATGGCAGGTACTCGAGGGGCTTATCACTCGCGTCCCCACCTCTACGGACGGGCCTCGTGCCCAGGTGTGCTGTGTCAGCAAATGAGTTTTGTGTTGGGATTGTTAACGCTCCGGCTAGTTCGGGATATACTATATTAGCGTAGTGCTATATATATATATCCTTATACTTATTCTACCCCTTATATATAGAGCCAACTATATCATGTAGCTTTCCATAAGGAACTTAGTAGGAATAATTCTATACATGGTTATCTCGTCTCTACATGATGTGTTGTCTATATGAAAGAAGAGCTCGAACCTTATGTGGATACTCAAAAACTGGTAGAAGGCTAACCATATTAAGTTACTTCTGCCTGCTTAATCCCTTTACCACCGTCATGGACTACTGTAACCCGTCTTCGCTAAGAGCTATAATATGTTCCCCAATGGGTGCAGGTACTTGCGTACTTCCATTCGTCTTAGAGTTGGCCTCCTAGCTCTTAACGCTTCTCTCTCTCTCTCGTCTGGTTTTGTTTTTCAGTCTGTTGAGCTCTGCTCTCCTATATAGTGAGTATTATGTTAGTATATATACCTATATATAGTCACTAATAACCCTATCCCTTAATATGAATATATATGGTAGTTTATACTCTATAATATATTGAGCTCTAGATATATATATATAATATATGAAGTGGTTATTAGTAGTATATTTATATATATATATGGTTATTTAAGTTTTATAATATTATATATATCTATTATAATATATTATGACTTTTCTATCAAAAGAAAAATAAATATTTGCATCTATCAAACGTTTCTTCTGATGTATTCATTTCCCATTTCTTATAGGTTGTCGGGAAAAAATTAAGACAGGGTGTGAATATACTTGAAATAATAAATAGGTTTTTGCTGTTAATTTCTAATTGTCCTGTTCCTGGATAATGGAGCTTTTGGTAATCATGAGGGCGCTCTATTCCAGGATAATACTTTATAATCTTTCATGACATTTCCTCGACCTACAAAACGAATCGAAACCGTGAGAGAACTTGCATACTCTAATTTAAGGTAAAGAAAAGAAAAACAATATATAAATTTCCAAATATGTTTCATAATATATATAGTTCTAAAATCTCTCTCTTTTCTCTGCAGAGTTGTAGGATTAGATTACGGATGGTCATTATCTCAACGTTTTTCAGCTTATCCATCTGAAGATTTTCGAGTACTTGCAAGAAAAGTAGACTATTATCCTAATACTGATCCTGGCTATGCTAGAGCTGTAAAAGGTGTTCTAAAGAATCAAAACGTTTTTTTAGATACTTTTGCTTATCTTCTTTATGCTCAAAAGGAATTCAATATTTCAGAAAAAACTTATGTGCTTAAAGAACAGGCAAGAAAAGATTGATGAATAATTCATTAACATATTATTTTAAATAAATTTTAAAGCTTTATAATTTTAATGCAATAAACAATATAAATTAATTTGCGCCATATTGGTTAACAACAATTCGAGTCGATGTCATTCACACTTAGTTATTATTGGGTCTTTTACCCACATTGATATTCAATCTTTTACATTACCTTTCCAAAATTTATTCTACATTCCATAATTTTTTTGGTTATCCATTTATGGATGCTCATTCCATCTCTGATCTAAATCCTCTCTTGAAATTGATATACCCAGTCATTCTTCACAATATCAATCGATTTCAACACTACCTATTCGCAGAAGACATACCATAATTCTTATATTTATGACTTTCCCATAAAGGGTCTTTTTTTAGTAGTTGATAATTAAAATATTCACTTCTCCTACACCCATTTTTTAACCTTATGCATTTAGGGTTCATTTTCCGTTCCAATCTATCGTTACAAAGTATTCATATATATATTATATATATATATATTTATATATTATTATATATATATATATATATACTATTTATATATATATATATTGTACTATATATATATTATATATATTGGATTATAATATTATAAAGATTATATTATTTATTTATATATATCTCCTATAACTGGGCTTTACCTCCAAATGTACTGTTTTAAATATATTTATAACTTATCACGTTAAATTCTTCACCATTTACCAGAGTACATTTCTAAATAGCTAAAGACATATATTACATATTAGTGAATAGCATCTATTATATAAGAATTCATATATATTTTCTGAAGCACTATCGTTTGTTCACATTAAGAAGTTTTCAAACTGTTAAAATATACTGCGGTATATATATATAGATGATTGTTGAATTTATATCATCTAAGGCAACTATATATATATATATATATATATTAAATATTCATAGTGATATAATATGGTTGGCATTGTGAATTCGATATGTCCCGCGTTTCTTAGTCCATTACCACAATTTTAGCGTATGAGTATTTTACTAATTTCTGTTTAAATTTTCCATGATTTAGGGTATAATATTCTATAATTAAGGTTAAAAAAGAATGAAAAGTCAATTTATTTACTATATGATAAAATTTTACAATTATTTCAAAATTTTAATGTTTTACTTATATTAAAAGAAAATATGTTGCTGATATAGTTATATATATATATATATATTTTTATATATCTTGTATAATTTATATATATGATTAATATAATATATATAATATATATTATCTATTTTATATATATAATTAACTTACTAATTATTATTGCTTATATAGTATAATATATATATATATAGAAAAGGGAAAAGGAAAGGGAGGAAAGAAAGAGAGAGAAGAGAGAGAGAGAGAGAGTAGAGAGAGCAAAGAGAAGAGAGAGGAGAGAAGATGAGAGAGTAGATGAATATGGATGATGTAGAGAAGTAGTAGAAGAGAAGAAAGAGAGAGAACGAGAGGAGAGACGAGGCCCTCATTAAGTGTAAATTATGCGAAAATTCCTTATTACTTTATAAAGATTTTTGAAGGATATCCAATATCTCACAATAGGATCCTTTAGAGCCGCTCAGATTATAGTAATTAGTTTATATTTTCTATTATACGCATAAATTACTCCAGTAAAGGGTCGGACCATTGGAGAATTATCTTCGAAGTATGACAACTTGACAGGAAAACCACTTCCCAATGCATATTCATTTGGAGTTTATCATGTACGTATAATAATGACTTTTATTTAAAATTTTCTTTTAATTTTAAAATAACATAAACAAAAATAACAACTCGAAAAGTAATCGCACTTACAGTATAAAAAACCAAAATATGTTTTTAATCGTTGAGGATCATACTTATAATTATATAAGCTTATTATATGTATAAGTGCTTTCGTTTCACCCCCTTCTCACTTTGTACCCCCATCACGGCCTCGAGACCTCACCTTATAAAATTGAAGTTCAAGGAATTATATTTCCATTAGGGGGCCATCGAGCCGGCGGGGGACAGATGGGGGTGACGAAGTCCCTCCCCTAAGTCGTCCTCTATGAGGTCCGAGAGACCACCGACTTCCTGTATTCAATGGTCGGTCTAACCCTTGTGGTAAATTTCGTTAGTTTTAATAAATTCAATATGCAAGGTCAAGCAAATAATTACAAACTTATATACGCAATGATTATTATCCAACATATGTAAATTATAATACTTTTTTTTGTAAGTTTAATGTCGATACTCAATCCATCGTTATCTTTCTATTTTTTTATTTTTTTTTATTTACTCACTTATTCTCGGACTAATAAGCTTTATACGACTGATTATGTAAACCTGCTTGAAGTACTGTCCGTTGAAATGGAAAAGGTTATGTCATACTTTTCGAGATAATTCTCCCGGCTCTTTTCTGAGTATCTACTGTTTTCTGTAAGTCTGATTCACTAAAATATTTATCATTTTTTATTTTATATATACAGTATTAAATATCTTTGTATTATTTTTTTTATTATACCCAGCTACGCGATTCTTGTCCTCTGTGATCGCTGCCATTGTTACGGCCAATCGTTCTCGCTCGCCAATTTCGTGATTAACGACATCCATATACTGAATATAAGGATATCTTCCTCTATATACTGATTTTTTATGGTTTAATATCATATAATAGAGTTTAAGAAGAGATAGGACCAGTATTGTAGTGACTTCTCACACGCGCATGTCAATTTTCTGGGTTGCAAGTATATCGGCTGGGTTGTCATTTTTAACTTGTTTGTTAATGTGTGAGTATGAGAGAGAGAGAGATCTACTTCAGTTTGCGGGTTTCTGAGCCTCTAGCTTTCACTCATTGTGAGCCCAATAATCTATTATATTCTGGGTATTTTTGCATTATTAATTTATTATGATTTATTATGATTTATTGATTATTTATAGATATTTTTTATATGATTTATATTTTTATTGAGTTATAGAACACTTAATAGTGGATATATAGATAGATCTTTGTTCTTATAATTTATATATTTATCTTTAATATATATATATTAATATATAATTATATTTATTTATTATATTATATATATATATATTTATTATTAATTTTTTATTTATTTTTTACAAAGAGATATATTAATCACAGCAGTTGTCACCATCATACACGGGCAGAGCCCTATATCACAGGAGGAGGTGAGTTACTCATTATAACGTCCGTAGCTACAAGACTGAAAGCCCAGTCCACTTAATGGGGAGAATTATAGCTCACATATTACTCCCACGATCCAAGTTGCGAACCTGGACGCCTCGCTTTTGTTGGGCAAGTGTTCTAACACTGAGCTATTTCAAATGACTTAATTTATATTAATAAATATTATATTTATTTCTTAAAAAAATAAGATGAATAATAGCATATACATGCATTCATTAATTCATATTAACATACCTAATTAACATATAATATATCCACTATAGCACAACATATTATATTTATTATATATATATTGAGGGTAGACATATATTCATGGTTGTTTTTATCATAGATAATTATCAAGCTTATATGTTTATATTTTTTTTTATTATACTTATTATTGTATCATATCTGTACTTATCGACTTATTATTATTCATTGATTCGAATATATTCATTATTACTGCTCATCTAGTAATATATATATTCCATATATATATATTATTTAATTATTTATTTATTATTAGTAATTTTATTATATTCAGCTAAAAGAATTTAATATTAAATATTTACTTATTTGAAATTGTCCATTCTCATTTATATTATTATATATTATCATTTATTATTTTTTGATTATTAATATTATTATTTCATTGATTATTATTCCATTGCATGATTCATTATTGATTAGTTGACTTCATTTCTTATTATTTAGATTATGTCTATTAGTCACGTATTTATTTCTATTTTAAATATGTTATAATTTTAGCACAATATAAGTTTACGTATACCTCTTCTTCCTGTTCTTAGATACACTTCACTTCATATTTTTTATATCACTTATATCCTAGATATGTCTCGATTTATAATTAATAACCTTATTATATTATTATAAAAAAAACGAAACCGCTTGAGCAGATATCTGTCTCTCTGCTAGGGGCATTGGGGTATCCTGGAAAACTTGCATAATTGTATCACGCATGGGCCTCTCCTTCTTGGGCAGTAAAGCTCAAGACGCGCTTCCGAATAATATATCATATGAGTAACGAGACGTAGTTCACCAGCAGCATTCTTCTTAGGTACATCAATGGTCAAATGACCTAGAGGAGTAAGAGATTTTCAAAATTATCAGATACAACCGAACCATAGATTATCGAAAAGTTATGGCTCCGTTCTCTACATCCGCAATTAGTTAATTAACTTGTATTAGTGGAGATGTCATATAATATTTGTTACGCTGGTTTCAATAGGGTACGTATCTAAAGTGATTTTAAATAAAATTTACTGTTAAATTATTTTATTCCTCATTTTGCGAAAATTTAGTCCAGAACAACTCACTCTTGGAGGGACTGGCATTCCTGAATCTTAACGTCCACAATGATATCCGTC
Organism: Trachelipus rathkii; assembly: GCA_015478945.1. Lineage (NCBI taxonomy): Eukaryota > Metazoa > Arthropoda > Malacostraca > Isopoda > Trachelipodidae > Trachelipus > Trachelipus rathkii. The sequence continues at coordinate 11,821 of JABUQX010055850.1, forward strand.
TAAGAACCATAGGTGGAGTAAACCCTCCGGCAAGGCTTGTGATACGGGGTCAGCATGCGTAAAGTAGATGTCGCCACTTTACTTAAGTATCTTCTGATTCTTAGCAGCTTATCTGCTTGTCCTTATCTCTTTCTAAGTATTATATGTCAGTTCCCTTGGGTCTGATCTCAACCACTCTGTCTTTTCGAGCGACCTTAGTGATCTATTAATTACTATTATATATAATTAACATAGTATATATATACTATTATATAAGTTATTATGTATATATATGATATATACTATATAGTATATACGCTTGGCCTCTCATTATTAATTACGGTATTACTATATACTTTATTATATATTATCTATAATGAACTATTTTATATAGAGCATATAGTACCATTATAGGGGTACCCCTTATCATCTCGACTGATCCTAATCTATACCCTTATATAATATATACTCTATATTAATACTTTTCTCTATATAATATAACTATTGGTTCAAATTGTGAATTGATGTCCCGCGTTTTTTCTTAGTCCATAAAATTTTAGGTAGAAAGTTCATATTTTTACAATGTCTGTGTTAACATTACCCTTTCATGATCTAGGGTAAAATTTAAATTAAGGTTTAAAAAAAGAATGAAAAACCATCCAATTTTATTTTTATTACATGCATTGGTCCCTACACTGTATTTTCTACAGTAACCTCTTAATGTTCCTTTTTAAAAGCGTAAATCACTGTAACATGTTGAGTCGTAAAATATATTTAACATTATAGTCATTTACTATAATGATATATGCCTGGTTACCTCTATTCATTATACGTATAATATACTTTTACTCACCTAGTCTACTATACTATACTATAATAATATATACTATATAATATTATATAAGATACCATTTAATAATACCTTATAGGGGGAGAGAAGAGAGAGAGAGAGAGGAGAGAGAGCGAGAGAGAGAGACAGATAGAGAAAGGAGAGAAGAGAGAGAGAGAGACAGAAGAGAGAGAGAGAGGAGAGAGAGAGTAGAGAGAGAGAGAGAGAGAGAGACAGAGAGAGAGAGGGGAGAGAGAGAGAAGCGCCAGGCCCCATTTGTCGGTCCTCGACTAAGCGTTTCGGACATTTTTCTTTCTCTATGCACTAACAGTTTTCACTATCACACCATTTACCGACAACATGGTACAGAAGAGAGAGAAGATAGGGAGAGAGATGAGAGAGAAGATGAGTAAGAGGTCGAGTATGATGAGAATAACGAGAGACGAGAGAGCAGGATGGGGGAGGAGGCGCAGAGAGAGAGCCTTCAGGCCTGGTCGGTCAGTCATCATACGGATCAAACGGACCAGGCGATAACAACACAATATTATTTATTACATTAGGCATACGAATTTGGTACTATAATATTAAACTATTACAATTCTCCAGCAGTTTTAATACAAGTATCCTTAATGTCCTGGGTGTTCTTACCACCCGACGCCTCCATAAACAGCCCTGAGGTCAGAAAACTGTCCGACCGCCGCCAAGTGAGCATTATCATCGCAAACTGCTATTATAACTAGTACACTTACTAACGCTAACTACAGACACCAAATGCATATATTTGTGAAATCTTAGCTTCAGTTAATTAACATATAAGCTTATTAATAGCGTTGACCCAGGGGCCCGTCGCATCAGGGACATGTAAAACCACATAACAGACCAGGCTCATATCCTCAGAAGCTCACACGAAAATGTTACCAGTACACTTTAAGATAATAACTAATTCACCCCTATTTATTTTGTAGAATATTCATGCTTAATAATGCTGGTATATGATATATGTGTAAAGTGGGCGTCTTTGTCTCCTCCTCAGTACGGGGTCCGCCCATCGGCCATTTTTTATGTCTGTATCTCGAGCCCGCCTAAAACATTTTGAAGTTCATATGTGAAATATTTATTTTTCGGCCCTCTATTGAGGGGGCTCGTGGCAGCCCGATGGGGGGAGTGGACAGAGGGGGGTAGGAGGGCCCGCACATGTTCGGTCCCTCCGTCGTCCCTACCTAAGCGTTCCTTGAGATTAGATCCCTGCCTCCGCCCCTCCTGGTATCAATCTGTGGTCTACCCTTAGGTGTATACCCTTTTCGTTTAAGTTTTTATAAATCATATACGACTTATGCATATAATAAGCTTTTAATACGCTGATTCGCAATATGTATATTATTATTTTTTTTGTAAGTGACACCGTTATATTTTCGTTTTTTTCTTTTTTTGTATTTTTTTTTTTTTAATTCCGGTTAATACAGCTACGTTGATAGGGGTCTGATTTGCCAACCACTATTATTGGGGTGGTTTTCATGCTAAATGTGTTCATACTTTTCGTCAAGAGGAGGTGAGAGTTCTCCCCTGCGGCTTGGCCTCTCCCCATTTTAGTTCACTGTTATTTTACTTTTTGGGGCTTTTTACCAGTGTCATAATTGTAAAACCGTATTTAATACTCTGTGGGAGTTGTTAGATAATAGTACGTCAATTAAATCATTTGATTTTACTGTTGGAAGCGACAACTTCGTACGTGTAAGAATCAATTTAATAATCCTTTACAAGACAACATCAATTTCACTTGCTATAATAATTTATAAGTTCAATGATGACCTCTTCATCTTCTTATAAAGAAAGTTGAAAACAAAGGATATAATATACCGATATCTGAGCTTGCACAACACCAGCGAAGAGCAATTTCTGGCTCATTTTCCATATCGCTGGGCTTTTTAACTTTTTACAACATAACAATATATAAAACTACTCACTCAATCTGTTTGACTGTGTGTCATTTTCTCACTCAACTTGTGTAACTCTATAACTAATATAATATTTATTATTATATACTTGTATTATTGACTATATGGGGTATATATATATAGTATATATAATATATCTTATATATATGTTGCGGATATATATATATTATATACTATAGTCATATAACTATATATATATATATAATATATATATACTATATCACTTTTAATATACTTCTATTAGTATTAACTTATATATTATATACTCTTCTTATTCCATTATTTTATATTGTATTATTGATTATTACTATTATATATATACTATTTATAGTGAGGTTATATATATATATATTTCCTAGAGTCTGAACTATGAATACTATCATACTGATCAAATAATATATGATATTCATACTTAATATTATTAATATACTATTATATATATATATATATATTATATAATATATATATATTTTATATATATATATATAATTATATATATTTTTTGCATTGGCGAATAATTCCTTGGTGCGGCCTTAGCCGGTCATTTCACTTGTTAATTATTATATATATTCTATTTATTAATAATACATATTAATATATATATTAGAATACTAGAGTGACAGAGCTATGGTAGACTATATATATATAGCTTCTTATATTATATATTTATATATAAATATATTAGTATATATATATAATATATATATGTCGTTTATACCTATTACTAATTAACTTATATATATGAGTGATATATATCAATATAGCCTTATCCTATACTCATATATATAGTATACTATATTTTATTAATTATATTCTATAATATACTTAAGACTATTATATATAATCACTACTTATTAGACTAAGCCTGCATGATATATATATATGTATACTATACATCACACACACACAATATACTTATATTATTATTATACTTATACTTACAGCAATATTGAGTACCCTACTAATATATATAGTATCCATATATATCATAACTATATATATTATGTATTATTAATATACGTAATAATACTATATTCTATGGGTTCTTATTTTATTAGCTTGATACTTATATAAGCTCTACCATATATAATACAAATATATATATATATATCTATTAGACGTTGTTTTACCTTGCCTATATATATATATAGTATATATATATATATATATATATATATGTTTATTTATATTATACGTGATTGGCAACATTTTTTCCAATACCACCTTAATATATATATATATATATATATATATATATTGTAAGAAGCACTATCTTTTATTCACATTAAGAAGTTTCCACTTTTTAAAATATATTTCGGTAAATCTATATATTCCTTATCAAGCTAAATCCTCCACCAATTACCCGCGTACATTTCTAAATATCTAAAGACATAGTCTACAGATATCTGTTTCCTATACAAGTAGAAGAAAACGAGGGGTCATCTCGATAGGTATTATAATAACCTCCAAATTTTTATCGCAATCTGTTTTCCTTTTCAATTAAATTCCATTTACTTCATATCTTGCAGAGAAGTTTTATAATCCAAACACTTATCTCCTTACCTTTTATTGTTATTGCCTACCATTGTCGTGCTTTCCTCTCAAACCGAAGACACCCAAAACTGGATAGAGTGAATTCCAATTTCTGATATGCCCATTTCAAATTCTTAATATATCAAATTTATGTGCGAAATTTAATCTGGACAATCACTTTCATATCATTTCCCAATGCCTAAAATCCACAGCTACTCTAAGCAATATACTTTCGATTCTCATTCATATAACCCACACTAATCTTATGATGACACATAAATATATAATTTTCTTTTTTCATCGTATTTTTAAACTCAGATAATGTATATTCGATATCATAGCAGAAGTTTTGATCGCCTGAATGCTACTTTCTAAAAAACTCTCATAATCTTGATGCAAGCCTAATTTCTCTACTTTAGGTTTATAAAGTGATTGCATACGCTCTTTTAAAGTAAATCCCTGTCGATCATATAGTCTAGATCAATTTGTTGCTTCTAATCTTTTACACTTTAACTCTTCATTTATAATTGCGACACTTCTTTTTATTCCCATAAAACTCCTCGATTCTCTAGTTAAATTCCTATAGCAAATTCTAAAAACTTTAACCTTTGTTTATAAAATTTTATATAAACACATTCTCGGTCTTTTTTCGGAATTTAAATCTGAGCTGCCACGTCTTACATTTGGACAATGATAATATATTTACAATTTTTTGCTTTCTGCAGCATACACTAGTATATGTAATTTTAGCTACAATTCTTATTTGCAAGATTCTTTCAACACTTCATTAATACCATATCAAATATATGTTTAATTTTGTTTCATTGCATGCTACATCATTTTTTATTACTTCATTTTAATTAAACCGTTCTTTCAGCAAAGTTTAGCTTCTATCTTAAATAGAAATTTAGCAAGTCCTTCACATCCATCTTGCTTCTTACTTTTGCTTTCAAGCTACCTCTTACATATACCTTCATATGGACTTTGCTTATTTTCCTTACTTTTATGTTTTCTCATGCACCTTTATGTATTGACGATCAATCTTACAAACTTGGATTTTATAAATTAATAATTTCTATTTATTATGTTTTTCATTAACCTTGACGCAGAACAACCGGTCATTCTCATTACATGGATTATGGGGGTCTTTTTTATTTCTCTTTTGTTACGTGCACAACCATGATCGTCATCGTTTATCCTTAAGTTCCCTTGGCTGTTGTTAGACCAGTTCGCTGCATAAACCCTTTCTTGACCCTACATTACGTAGCATTGTCCAGCCTTCTCAATTCACAAATCATATTATACAATTTTAGTTTCTTACAGATCATGCTTATAGTAAAGAAAAAGGGGCAAATTCTCCCAGTTTTTACGTACCTCTTTTCAGGATTTAATCTATAATTTGGTCAGTTAGAGTAATATTGGCAGGTTCTTGTACAGTGAAATGTATTGCTATAAACGCTTTACATATTTTCTTCATTTTCAAGGAGATCCCATTCATATCTGAAGGATTTTCAGGATTTACATTTAAAAAACACTCACAGCTCATTTACACGGTTAATGTAAGCTTACAAAGTTATTTTATAGTGGAGAGAGCGACCTATATTTACGACAACTACATTAAATAGGTCTCACGTGTAAAGAGGAGTACAAAAAGTATATAAGCGCAAGTGTAGGACTGAATATGAATTATTATACATTTTAGTGAGCAATTAATATATTTTGTGTATAGGAGAGGTCATCAGAACGGGTTATTATCTGCGGCCCTTAACATGCTATAGACGTGGTGTATACGACTGCAGGAATGAAATGTGTGAAATTGCATACAATATTTATTTTAAGTTCAGGGAACCTAGAAAACAAAAATTCATTATACAAATATAATTATTTGGATATTTTCAGTGAACTCTAAAAACAATTGATATACTATTTTTTTTTCCTATAATACAATCAAATCTTTTAAAAAAGAAAAAAATTGTTAATACTTTTTTCTTAAAACCTTACCTAAAGACATGTTACATTCCTTTGCTTTATAAGCACTTGAATTCAATAATATGTTTATAGCTAAGGATTTGCTCAATTCAATTATCAAAATACTTTGAAAGGCGAGCTCCCTAAATATTTTTTTCAGAGTGATGATAGGCAACAACTACAACTGACACATTTTCAGACGGCCTTCTACGCACTATTTCTCGGCTACTTTGTTTCATTACTGATTTTACTTCTGGAAATTGCTATCAACTATCATAAAAATTAAGAATAAAAGTATATCAATATTTCACTTTTCCCAAAAAAAATTTTTTGGGAAAAGTGAAATATTGACATATTTTTTCGCACTCTTCCGATCATCATCAAATTTTCAGGGCTTATAAAGCAGGGCAAGTTGCATCTTTTTTACTTAGATAATTTTTTGGTGTACTCAAAAATGTTTTAAAAATTTTCCCAAAAAGTTTTTTAGAAAATTTTTTCCAGGACAAATCCAAAACTACTGCATATACAGAGAAATTCTCTAAGCAAAAAAATGTGCATCACTCTCGACTACATATGCTTTGAAAAGTTTATCGATTTCGCACGAACAGGAAAAATATTATAGCAATTTTTCATTTTCAAAACCAAAAAAAGTTGGTTTTAAAATTTTAGATTGCTGAGCACAAAACTAAAAAAAAAAATTAAAAAAGTACTTTGCAACTTGGAGTTGAAGCTAAAAATATCAAAAACAAGGGTTTTGAAAAATTTAAAATTCTGAAAGAATGACTACAGACACAGAAAACACTCGAAAACGACGTTTTAGAAGGCAAAAAACTACTGTTTGGTATTTATTTGATTAAATTCGGCTGAAAATTACGAATTTATGTCCATTTGTAGAGGGGGGAAATTGGGCTCAGCCTGAACCAAATATTGGATCCTGCCCTTATTTTTACAAATATTACAATCTCAAATTAATTAATTTTTGTAAATGGCATCCTTAGCGGAATCTCAAGTTTGTCCGTAAAAATTTGCCTTCCTGGCATTTCTCCCTAGGTCTCTGGGGGACTAAGTTAGATTTTTTGCATTTAATTTGTGTGGTATTTAATAATTATAGATTTCAATTAATTCTAAATTTTTAATTTAAATTTAAATTTGAATATCATAAAATTAGTAGTTAACCTGAAAATTTTCCAGTTTGGTTAAATATTTTCGTAATTAATTATTGTTTGGTATATGATATTTTTAGAATGTTATTTGATAAATAATTTGACAAGCAGTCTAAAAAATTAGATTTGGAGTTAAATATCTCAACTACTGAAGCTGATGTTGATAAAAAGGTAAAAGTTAAACAGAGAGGAAACAAACGTTACTCTATGACAAAAACCATATCATATATGGAATAAAACCCCCTACCAAAAAATTCAAGCTGATTTTATGATGTTTATTAGTAATTTGGAAAGTTTACTAAATTTAACTAAAGGGTTTGATAATGATATATAATTTTATATGGTACAGAAATATTTATAGATAGATGAAGATTATAAAAATCTTCCCTGTTTGAAAATTATTTTGATAAAATTTTAGTTATGATATATAATTCAAAAACTTCTTGAAATCTTTAACTACCATATATAGTGATATTGTAAACGTATATCTTAAAGTAAAATTACCCCATATAAGGCTCTCAACTTTTACAGAGGAATCTGAAAATTTTAAAATATTGAAATATTTATGATCTCTTTTGAATTTTATATTTATAAAAATAACTGTACTTCTGAAAAATATGGTTATTTACTTAGGCAAGTATCGCTTCAAGCTCGTGAAATTGTTGAATCAATAGACATTAATGGTACTGAACGTGAAACTGCAAAGTAATTATTATTTATTTTTTTTAATAAAACACAAAAGATATATTGGGTTATTAATAAAATGTTAAATTTAAAATTTAATATCAAATCCTTATCATTGGTTTAGTGAAACAAAATTTTATTTGCTCAAATGAATAGAATAAAGAAAGATGGTGATTTGTTTGCTCAGTATTTTATTTGGAAAAGTTTAATTAACAAGTAAAAAAGTATTTATATTGGAATAGTAAATAAGTTCAAATCATCATTAAATGAAATTTTAGAGAATTCTTTTGAAATGATTAATAGGATAGGTGAAATTATAATATTATTAATAATAGTGTCAATGATACTAAAAGTTCAAATAGTGTTAAAGAAGTTAAAGATATAATTGCTATTTCTGCTCATAATGCTAATGACAAAAAAGTTAATGTTGATGTTCATAAGAGCTGTTGGTTTTGTCACCTGACTCAGAGTAATGACGGGCAAAACCATAAAATTGGGAGTTGGCCTAAATTTAAAACCCCTCAGGATAAATTTAATAAAATAAAAGAATTTAAAGATTGTACAAACTGTGCGAAGCCTTTTCACTTTCATAAAAAATTGTAGGTTTAAGTTCTTTAGTAAAAGAGAGAACTGCAATTATTTTCATGCAGAGGTTTTATGCATGAAAAATAAAGAAGACTGTTGCTGATGAAACTAAGGAGAAATTGCCTTTAAAATACGATTCCCAAACTAAGGAAGTTAAGGTTAACGTAAGCTCAATAGAATTGGAACATGTTTCTAATGTAGATGAAATTTCAGAAGTTAACTGCATGTTTGCAAAGAAACCACAGAATATAATAGTTCTAATTTTTCTGCTCTTATAGAGAACAAATGTGCTAGAATAATATATGACTCGGCTAATTTAAGTATGTTGTACTTGAAAAAAATGTAGCAATTATATAAAATGGTTTTTCCAATTTTCAAAAAAGGGTCCACCCCCAAAATTTTCTTAAATTAGACATTTGTTGTACATTAAAGTTAGAATAATTAATGAAGATTACAATACCACACAAGCTTAGTTGTACTACCTGAAAATAAAGTTTAAAAACAGATACGCTTCCTCTTCAAAACGTTAGAAATTCTATAGATTGGTGAAGTTAAAAGCTCGATGGAGACGTTTGGCTTTGGCAGCCAAGTTTATTGAAGAGAGAGAGAGAGAGAGAGAAGAGAGAGAGGAGAGAGAGAGAAGAGGAGAGAGAGAGAGAGAGAGAGAGAGAGAGAGAGAGAGAGAGAGATAGAGAGGATGTGGATATTTTGCTAGGAATAAATGAGTTGAATGTACTACCTGTACATTTATGTAGCTTTGGAAAAAAAGAATCTTTATTATAAAATGCTTCCCTTGGATTTATGATAGGTGGCGATATATCTATTTTGCAAAGTTATATTAAATATTTTAGTTTATTGGACAAATATTTAGAATGTTTTGATGGACTAGAAAAGTACATTAAAACGGATGAGAGTATTTAACAAGAGTCTAAAAAAGTTGAGAGTAGGTATAATTTTAAATAAAGTTATGAGTTGGATGATTTAAATGAAATAAATGCTCTAAATACTGATTATGATGATTCAAAAGTAGATGACGTGATTTTAAATGACTGTTTGGATATTGAATATGTTACACATAGAATGTTTAGGTATAAGTCTAAGAAGAATGACATAATTGAAAAGGTTAATTTATTGGCAATCAAGCAACCCTTTTGTAAACCAGACTTTATTTCAATGGGCATAAAAGATGATGTTGAGATAAACTCGTTAGGAGAGATAGTTGCAGTATTTGTTAAAAATTCATCAGGAAGATATACAGGTGATATTGTAATATTATTGAAAAATGCTATTGTAAGTAAAGAACTAAATGTTGGAGAAATGATTCTCAAGTAAATTATTATTATTATTATTATTATTATTATTATTATTATTATTATTATTATTATTAATTATTATTATTATTATTATTATTATTATTATTATTATTATTATTATTATTATTATTAACTATTATGTTTTATTATTAATTATTATTATTATTATTATTATATTATTATATATATGATATTATATATTATTATTATTATTATTTATTATTTATTGTATTTATATAATTATTATTTCATTTAATTATGTTACTACTCTTTAATTAATGTCATTTATTAATAGGGCGGCAATGATATATTTATATTTTTTAATTAAAATTTATGTATACCTTAACCTAAGCACTATAACAGTCTCCTCAAAATTTTATGTGGCACTTTGAGTGCCCACTTTCCCTGCAGGAGGTCCAGTAGTCAAATCTATACCAATTAAGTAGTGGCATATATGTGGAACACGGTTCTCCTTTATTGAGGAAATAACTCTATACTCTGTCACTCCCTATTAAATAGGTTGATATTCTTTGAGACACAACTGAAAGTTATGCAGTCTTTCCTCTGTCATGACCCATGAATAGGTTGGTGGTCCTATAGTCCAGACCATGAAGCAGCCTCTCATCCCACTATCCTCCCCACCAGCTTCGCACACTGAACTCGGTCGGGGTATTTTTCTCTATTATTGATATATACTTTTAAGATAGTTTATAAGTTTGAATAGCAGCTATCCTTTTTAAATCATTCCTGTCACATAATGGAATAGCTATTGGGGTTCTGATTGAGTGACTTATCCCATTTTTTATTGCAGTCACTGAACAATCAATTTATTACCTAGTATATGAAGGGGCACCTCTGCAACATTAATTTATAGTAGTAATAAGTTCCTTATTAATGAGCAACTAAAATATTCCATCTCTGGAGAACTGGGAAGCATTGGTAAAGGCGGGAAAAAAAAAGATCATTTCAGAAATTATTAAGGAATGATTTAGAAGCAATTTTTGTATTTTATTTTCATTAACTGATCCTAAACCTGAGATGGGTAGGAAGCATTATAAAATTTAAATTAATTTGGTTATTATTCATACATTAAATTTAGTTTGGCTCTAAAAGTATTCCATGATTGTTGGGGCTTTAGTTTGCGTTCTTTCAGGACTTTACTGATATGGAGTTCTGTTGCAGAGTCTGGTGTAAATTTGGGTGGGGGATTCTTTTTTATATATATTAATATGTATTAATTGATTTGATAGCAACAATGTCGGAGATGATGAAACCGCCGCAGCTGCTTGTATATTATCTTTTACCTTCGCGTGGCGATTTGATGAGAAGTCCTCTTATTCATCACTTTAAAGTGTTGTCTACAATTTTTATCTGAACTATTAATATTCCTGTCCAGTACGGGCTCCTTATTGAACCGATTTCCTGTGTCGCCGTCTGCCATGCTTTTAGGCCTTTTAAGGGTGAGGGAGGGTGGGCAAGGAGTGGCACACTTGAAAGCGAGAGATGGAGCACCCATAGTATTCTCTGACCAGGGACAGGTTGGCACCCTCTTTTACCTCTAGTCTGTGGGAGGGGCCTAGGTATACGTGGCCATGATAATTGTTAAATTGCTCCACCTCTCTGCTGCCTATTTTTATTTTTATTTCCCACCATTCTTAAGTTTATTACATATACTCTCTGTTGTGGGTTTCACACTTTCTCCCCTGTCTCGGGGGTCGGCGGTGCCCCTGTAATGCTTTTCCTTCTTCCCCCTGCAGCATTCCAGACACTCACAGCGAAATTGCCACCATCGGCTGTGACTGTGTATCGTTCTTAGTGCCAACCCAACCTGGAGAAAGATGTTAGCTCATGTGAATTTTCCATTCTGAATTATTGCTTTGTTTTTGTAGTCTCACTGGCATTGCGATATAAATATTGTAATAACTTCTCTGTGTATACATAAATGTATGTTCATATCATTGAACTCTTCGCCATGGTCGTAGATGCTGAAATCGCGTATACGCACGCCATTTTCCTTTGTAATGGATAAGAAGTGTACATTGTAGCTGCTCGGGAGAGTGTTCGCATACTTCAATCATCTACGGGCGTATCTTTCTTTACGAGGTGAGTATCTGTACGTAATTGGTTTCTTTGTATATATAAACTGACTGGGTATAGTATGCTAAAGTATACTATAATTATACTAACGCGTTTTTACTATATTATTCTATTCTCATTATATAGTCGCGGATATGTTATTCTTTTAGGCGTGGGTATGGTAGGGGTGATATTATAGTGTACTCAGCCCTGCTACTGTCCCACTTTGATGATTAATAGGCTTTTGGTCTGATAATTGGTTATAGTGGGACTAATATTTATATATATATATTGATAGTGGTAAGTAACGTAGGTGGTAGGCTCAATACACTATCAATTATAATATGGGTGGTTAATAAAGTAGCTATAATAGTGTTAGTATGAAAAAGTGTTGCCCCTTGTGCGCGTGTTTTTATATTGACCCTATGATCGACGCCCTGTTAGTGAGTCAAAGACGTTGTACCTAAGATAATAAATATATATTTATAGCGTTTGTCTTGACAGACATTAAAGAAACCCGTCAAAGGGAAAGTTATTGACATCACCTTCAATTTTTAGACTAGAATATATTCGGTAGAAAGATACTTCCTTATATCAATTATATTGACAGTTATATTCATAGAGAAAGTATTATAATATTAAACATAATACGGTGAGTAAGAAGTTTAACAATTAGTTTGTTGCTTGTGCAAGGATTTTCTATTGGTATTGGGGATGTTATGCCTGGAAAAGGACTGCTGAATCGTAAGCAAGAACTTCTTGATGAAGGATTCCGAAAGCGCCGATTGCGAAAAAATTTCGCTCTCTGAAAAATCGCTGATTGCTACAAAATTCCGCTCTCTGAAAAAGCGCTGATTGCGACAAAATTCTGCTCTCCGAAAAATCGCTGATTGAGACAAAATTCCGTCTTCTTTCATACACTTCTTCTTCCTTTCGGTATTAATAATTGCAGAGTATTTACCGGCTCAGAATTATTGCTATCTCAAGAATACCATTTGTCATTAAAGTTTTAAGTATTATACTTTATTAAAGTTTTATAAAATGATGAAGAACCTTATCTGCATCCGCCAAAGCTCAAATTCTAACTAGACATTAGTAATAACTAGATATTGACCGGATTATTATCAATTGTTTAATATCTTTTTCGGAAAGTTGTGGTTGCTAAGCCTTTAATATGATTATACTGGTATCGATATTGGTACTTGGCATTCGGCCATTCAAAGGTATCGGTACTTAGTGTCTGGATTCAAAGATTTGTTGAATTTTCGTAATACGGTATCTGGGCCGAACCTAGAAAAGTGTCTTATGCTCGATATTTCAGTATCGGTAACAAATTTTGGTTTGCTCCATCCTTAATATATACTATACTATAATATATATATATTATATATATATATTATTTATATATATATTATATAATATATATATATTATAATATAATATATTTAATGATAATATATATTTATATATATATATATATATATATATATATATATATATATTATTATATATAATATATTATATATATATATAGTATATATATAATATTATATATATATATATTTATATATATATATATATGTATATTATATATGATATATATATATATATATATATATATTATATATATATATACTATAGTACTAAGTAGTATATATAATATATATATAGTATATATAGTAAGATATATATATCTAATCTCAATAGTGAATATTATTGGCCTGAAGAAATGACATTTAATAGAGAATATATTTCGGTCAAAAACATCCTGTGAGAACGAAATGAGGAAAAAGGCTGTTTTAAAAAAAGCTTAAAATGAATCATTGAAAAGGTGAAGGATAGAAGAAGTAAAGGTTTAAAGTTTTTGGCATAATTGAGAAAGAAGACGGAAATAATTCCGAGTAGAAACTCTGAGATGTGCTCTTATTGTTGTTTTTAATGGAAAGAAGAATCTTCGCGGGATTCGAGGCGGATTGTAATTATACGTGAGATTTGGGTGCAGTGAACATTTATGATAATTAGCCTCGAGTGGAATGGGACAAAATTGATTGATGCTATTTACAGAATATAGTGGTTAAAATTATGAGAATATATTTTTTATTTTGAACATTTTCATATTGTATTTCAGTTTTTTTAACATAAAGGCTGAATTTGAGCTGTCAAAATTTTTTTAAACAACCAACATTCACTTCCTGTTTACCAAACAGCAAAAGCTTTAATATGCATCAAATATATTAATTTAGTTTAATTAAGGACACTAAAGAGAATTAGTCTTTATTCAACCTTACATAAAGCTGTGAAAAATACCCCTTTTTCGACAGATTATCTAGAATAAATATAAATTTGAGCTACTCATGATTTTTGGATATACTATATATATAAATATATATATATATAATATAATAATATAATATATATATATATATATATATATATATATATTATATATACTAATATTATATAATTCAGAGGTGGGCACTCCCGCTCATTTATGGGTAGTCCGCTAGCGCACCTCCGCCCCTTGAGAAAACGTAGTCCGCTACCGCTCCTCCGCACCTATTCAGACCATCAACCCTCCGCTATCGCAAAGTCCGCACGTCTGCACGTCCGCACGTCCGCACGTCTTCCGCTAATAATGTGCGACTTCAACAAAGGTTTTAATATTAAATACCTAACTAGTATATATCCTTAACCAAGAATTATTTATACATTTAATGAAAAAATGAATTGCAATATTTACAAATCTCAAGAATTTCCTCTTCCTCCTCAACGTCTTCTTCAAAGGACAAGAGTCCATTTTACATTTCAAAAAGATTAGCTGCTCAAAATTAAAGGCAGTTAACGGCTGACCTCTTTGCCCTCAAAATAACCACCAATACCTAATATTCGCCCTACAGCAGCAGAACTAGGGAGATGTATTATATTTTATGAAACAAGCTTTCACCAAATTCTGTCTAATTCTGAAGGGAAAGATGTTCTTTGGTGATGAGAGTGCTTGGGATGTTATTCGCTTCAGCAGTCATTGTTAATTTAGGGTCTTCACCTAAATTATTCTGCCTCCCTTCTGAAATATTTGACCACCCTGTCACCCACAAGAAGGTCTATTTCGTTCAAGATTTTAAGTGAACCATGAAAGCTCGACACTGCAGAGTCATCAATGCTACGTATACGCTCGGTAGCTATATATCTATATATGTATATATATATAATATATCTATTATACATATATATCTATATTAATATATATATATTAATATATATATAATATAAATATATATATATATACTATCATATATATATACTAGTATATGTAGTAAAAATCAATTCTGTGTAAAACCCAATAATATATTAATATATTATATATATTATATATATTATATATATATATATATTATATTAATAAATATATATTACTATATATATATAATATATATATATATAATATATATATAATTATTATGGGTTTTACACGAATTGATTCTCGTTCATGCTGAGATAAGTATAGTAATGCATATCTTTGATTAAAGTGTATACGATGAGGTGAATACTTTATTTTATAAATCATTTTAAATTGTTATTTAATATAATTGGTAACCATTAAGGAGTTGAGATTGTTTTTGGAACGTTGTACTCAATAAAAAATACAATAAAGAAATTTTTTTGTCATAAATTAAAATTAAAGCAAAAATTATTATTTACCTTAAATACAGATTGTCACTTGAACTTGATAAAACTTTTTGATATTTTTATAATATCTTTTGACCATATTAAATGAAGCTTTTTTTGATCCACATTTGCAAGTTCGCTAATTTCCTGACGTGCTTCCGCACCTCCGCTAGTTCCGCACCTATTCTGGTGAGTTTCCGCTCGGAGCGGATGAGGAACTAAAAGAGCGGAAGTGCTCCACTCTGATATATAGTCGTGTTATTATATATACTACTATACATATATATATATATCATATAATATATATATTAATATATGATATATTATTATATTATATATATTATATATATATATCTATCTATATATTATATATTATAGTATTTATATAGATATGATATATTATATATTTATATATAGATTCTTTTACGTAAGTGAAAAATTGGGAAGTTGAATCTTTGCAACCTGCAAAAATAAATGCAGTATAATTAAAGCGTCATAAATGGACAAGAAAATGTTTCTTCAAAACTTTAAAGGGGTAAAGGTATATTTATTTTAATAAGAAAGAATGGGTTCAATTATTTATTTTTTTTTTAATAGATAGTTGTTATGTTCATTTAGCATTTTCTACATTTTTTTTTTCATCTTTCTTTTTATTGTGATCAGTTTTTTGTGCCACTTTTTCAATCCAGTTTTTTGAGGATAGAATTCATCCAAAAGTTTTAAACGCTTGTACACTTTTCATCCACCTTTAAACAATTTATTAGACTAAGTATAACACAATTACATGGCTGGGTTACCAAAACCCTACTTTTGCTTAACCAATTTATCCCCCCTCCCCGTGAAGTCAAGGGTAATCACCTAGGTTTAAGGCAAATGGGGCCCGGGTTTGCGATCCTAGTCCGGGCCCTAGGTAGAATCTCCACGAGTAGGCTCCTCTCCTACAATAGGGCCGTACACGCGATGTGTTAAACTTTAATAAGAAAAAGGAATATATATATTCGATTACGGTGTCAACTGGAATCACTAAAAAACTTCGTTTCTTGCAATTCAGACGCTTTATCTTGCCCAATAACAATAAATCGAAGATAGATTTGTTGTTAATAATCACTTTTTGGTTCTCTCTTTCCGTGCCTCCTCACGTCAATTAATTCTTCTGAATAGTCAAGAACATCTCCTTTTAAATGTACTTTCTCTCTTCATATATATATATATATATATCTATATATAATATATATATAATTATAAATATATATATATTAATATATATATATATATATATATATATATAATAGTATATAATTTAGTATATACTATATATATATATATATATACTATATTTATATTATATAATCTATATATTATATATATATATATATATATATAGAATATATATAATAATATATTATATATATATATATATATATATATATATATATATATATTATATATACTAGAGCCTCAGAGGCGACTCCTACACTCAGTCTGCTCGGGCTTAACAGTTAGGTTGACATTAGAAACGATCAAACCTTTACAAATATCATAATGGTCTACATAAATTTCTTTATTTTTTTTGAAAATTGGTCAAATGACTTCCTATTTTACTTAATAAACTTACTAAATAAAAGTAAAAATGTAAACAAAAAGTGTAAGAATAATCGCTAACTTACTTTAATGCTATATTTTCAACTCCCATTTTAAAAAATTGCGCTATTTCGCGCCTAAAAATCGAATAGCGGACGTTGCGTAAACGCTGAGAAATTTCCCCTATAAATTATTTGTGGTATCATTCGTTGCTTTGGCTCTGGCTAGTTATCTTTTTGATCGTTGCCATTCTCTTTAAAATATAAATAGAAAGACTAAGTATTTTTTTTTTATTTTAACACATCATATATCTAATAGTTATATTTATTATATATATATATATACTTATATACTATATAGTATATATATATATATATATATGATAATATATATATATTATATATTATAGTATATAATATTATTTATTAGTTATATATATATATAGACTATATGTATATTATATGATTATATTATAATAATAATATATATAGTATATATAGTATAATATATATAATATATATATTTATTTATATATATCGTATATTATATTATATATATCTATATATATATAGTATATATTATACTATTATTAGTATTATATTGTAATATATAGTAGTATATATATATATATATAATATTGTTAGTAATATATATATATATATACTATATATATATATTATAGTAATATATAATATACTATATATATACTATATAATATATATATATTATAATATATATATACTTATATAGTATATATATAATATTTATTTTTAATATAAATATATATATATCTAATAATATATATAGTATATATATTATAATATAAAATATTATAATATATATACGTATATATATTTATTTATATATATTATACATAGGGTATATATATATAATAATCATAATGGAGGCCTGAAGTTAATCTTAAACCGGATAAAATGATTACATATCTATTACACAGAAAAAGGTCTTGCTGTATTGTGAAGGGCGTTAACTTTCGATCCGTGCTGGATCTCATCTGTCGACGCAGTGAAATGGGATGACTTAAAATTTTTTTTAATTTAAATCAATGCAAAAGTTGAAAGAGTTTAAATCAGAATTTGGAAAGGAAAGAAGAATAATTAATTAGGTGTGTTTTTTGTGTTAAGATTTTCTCTGAAAAAGGTGTGGTGATCAATAACTTGTTAAGTGTGGGATCTAAAGAGTATTCACTTTGTAGTTTGTTTATTGTTGGGGAGATTTTTTATGCAAAGGGATTCCATAATTTGGCGATGGTTCGTATGTCAAGTACTTGCATGATAGGGGTCATGTCATTAAGTAAATTTGTGATTGAGTTGTGATCGTATTAAAGGTGGAGGTGCGACTTTTTTGTGAGTCTTTTATGAGGTCTTCTTTGTGTTGTTTTTTACGTCTAGGGAAGTCATTTGTTTCTCAATGTAGCAAGAGGTGCAGTTAAAACAGGGAATTTTGTAAACACATTGGGAGATGTTTTGGGAAGTGTGTGTGGAAGGTTGAAAATCCGTGTTGTGAGAAAGAATGTATTCAGAAAGAGGTAAGTCTAAAGATTTCAGGTAAATACTCTTATGATAGAGGCTGTGAGGTTACATGTGGATAAAGGTAGATAAGCTAGAAGGATCTTGGGTGGCTAAAACCGATGTGTTGGGTTGTATATGTTGCTGTTTTAGTCTTTTTGAAGGGAACGGGGTTAAGAATGTCGGTTTTGGGTTAAGAAAGTTGCTGAAGGTGGTGAGAGATGTATAAGGTTCAGTTTGTAAGAAAAGGGGGGAAGATGTACGCAAGGCTCTTAAGAAAAAGGAAGTAAGATGCAATTTTGTTTGGGTTGTGCTGTGGAAGGAAAACGCAATGAGTGTAAGAGGATTGAAAGTAGGCTTGTACGGAATAATCGCGTAATAAGAAAGGTTCGGGCTATCTATGCCAAGCGAGAGAAGGGTGTCAAGGCACGGTAGTGGTTTTGTTTGAATAGAGAGTTTCATGATGAATTTTGATATTAGTGTGTATGGATTTGATAAAATTAAGGATGAGACTAGGTCGGTGGTTAAAGGGATGTCGACAAAAATGTCATCAACGTAGCGGAGCCAGTAGTGTGGAGAAGAAGAGGGAAAGTCATAGAAGTGTTCAATCAATTTCATAAATAAGTTGCTGAGTATAGGGGAAAGAGGAGAGCCCATACTAAGGCCTGTGTTTTGTTTATAGTAAAGGTTGTTAAAGTGTCAGAAATTATGTTCGAGAGTGAGTTATATGAGTTTTTTAAAGGAAAGGAAAAGGGTAAGCTAGGTTGTAAGTGTTTTCAGAGAAATAACGTTCTAGTAAGGAGATAGTGAAAGGTAAGGGACAGAGGTGAATAAGAACGTGACATCAAAACTAAGGATGTGGTTTAGTTGGTGAATGGTGAATATATGACGGTGTTTTGAAGAATCAAAATTGCATCAGTAGTTTTTAAGAGGAGAGGGGAGATTGGCAAGTAGAGGTTTAAGTTGTTTAGACAACCTTGAAGATAATTTGTAGGAAACAGAATTAGTGTTAGAAATAATAGGACGTACAGGATTTTTTGGGTTTAATGTATCGTTAGGATGACCATCACAAGTTGTGCCGAGGCGAAGGAAGGCTGGTTTTAGTTCATTAAAGTGAGGTTGGGGAAATCTTTTTGGTGATTGAGTTTTTAAGATTTGGTTGAATGGAAGCGAATGTGAGGATTGTTGAGAGGATTTTTGTTAAGGAGTTTGTAAGTGTTATTGTCATTAAGGAGATTGTTGCATTTAGAAATATAGTCATCCTCCTTGTTCAAAATTACTAAATTCTGTCCCTTATCTGATCTAGTAACAACAAATTATGATTATTCCTGAGAGAAGTTAAGAGCAGTAAGAATTTCTTGTATATCCGATCTAAGCTGATGACAATTCACTTTCAATTCAATAAAGTCCTTTGATAAAATATGATTGTAGTTGGAGTTTTGAAGTTGCTGTTCTTTCCAAAGTTCATACAGGATACTTGACCTCCCTACAACGCAAACTTAGTTGGAATGCGCCCTTTGCATAAAGAAGAATCACCCAGAGCTATTAACGAAGACAGCTACCAGGCGAAATACTCTCTTAGGATCCACACTTAACAAATTATTGATCACCTGCAACCTTTGTGTTTCAAAAAATCTTAACAAACACACTAATTAAATTATTCCTTCTTACCATTTATATATTTATTTGTTTGGTTTTTTCATTGATTAATGTAAAAAAAAAATATTTAGTCTTCCTTCACCTGCGGTCGGACAGAGGGATCCAGCACGGATCAAAGCCTAACGCCGCTGTCACAATACAGAAGACTTTTTCTTTGTGATATATTATTGTAATCATTGTATCGAGGTTTAAGAAGTTCTATCGGCTCCTAGTTGAGTCTGACCTACATAACTTGAGCGATGTAACAGCTTCGAATTTGATATTATATTATATATAACTATATAAGTAGTTTATATTCATATATCTATAGTATATATATATATATAATATATATATACTATATTATATAGTATAAGTATATATATATATAATTTATATAACTATAGTTATTTATACGATGCGGGAGCTGAGAGAAGAGAGAGAGAGAGAGATAGAGGAGAGAGGAGGAGAGAGAAAGAGGAGAGTAGAATAGAGAGTAGAGAGAGGAAGAGGAGAAGAGGAGAAGAGGGGAGAGAGAGAGAGATGATGAAGAGAGAGAGAGAGATAGCGAGCACGAATAGACTGGGAAAAGTTGCTCGAGTCCGCCCACTGAATAGATATATAGTATCCAGTAATAATATATATATAGTATATCAATATATATTATATAAGTATATATCTATATATATATATAGTTACTATATATATATATATTATATA
>JABUQX010055851.1:0-2500 GCA_015478945.1 Trachelipus rathkii
AATGACGTCTAGTTAAGGTAAGAGTTAATTGACGCATGGTTAAGGTAAGAAGAGTATATATATTCATAAGATAATTATATAGACTTGTGGTTTTAAAATCAACTTACTACAAATTCACAATCCGTAGCTCCATCAAATGACTTAATTTACCATTAGAATTAACTATTTTCTCATGTCTTTCACAGTTGGTATTTGTAAGCTTCTTCTTCCTTCTATTAGTATTACCAATATAATAGAGTTGTTAAAAAAAGGTTGAATTATAAGATTCCATATAAAAGTATTTTAACAGTGATTCAGAGGCTGTCGCATAACTTGGGAAAATTGATTTAGAGGATAAGTATCCTTTTATATTAAGATTGAATTACTTATGTTTTTTAATGAACTCCTATTATAGAGAACTTTTAAGACAAATAAAATTAAATATAATCATTTTCTGATTTATTTGAAAGGGTTTTACCTAATTGTAATTTTCAATCTAGTAGGATATTGAAAATGTGACCATCTTTCTATTGGTCAGAAATTATTAAATATTGCTTAATATCCATCGTTTCTCATTGTTTCATAGAATCGCTGTCTCAATAGTTTTGGGGATACCCGGGTCAAAATGTTACATAAAAGTGAATTATAAGTTTTTATGGTGCCTCTATCTGATTCTCGGCTCACATAATTCGTTATTTACTTAGTAAAATTGCTCAAGATGGACGGAGACACTTTTTTCATAGCTATCGTATCATAAAATAAAACTAATAGTTTTGTGCTAACAGGGATTGCAAGACTGATATTCAGCTTGAGACAGGAGTTAAGTTGCAATCGTAATAGTGATATGATGTAATAAAAAATTCTCTAACAGTGATAGACAGCTCCCTGCTATAAGGAATGTAACTATAGGATATGTGCAGGAGGTTATACTGAATATTAGATACTTTACGAGGTAAACGATTATATCCTACATTTAACAAGAGACTTAGGTCCATATAACTCATCTGGGCACTACTACAACATGTCAGTATAAATTACCATCTCCATTATTATATAGATAATATGAACATCACATTACGGTTATAGTATATGTACTTCAATGTGTCGGCATATATTATATATATATATAATATATATACATATATTAACATTAATAAATATATTTATCTTACTAGCGTAAACAAACACATACAAATATGCACAAATAATATATTATAATATTATATAATATTATATATAATATATTAATTATATATTAATATATATATATATATATTAATATATATTTATATTGTTGTTGCTAACGATAAACCAAAACCATTTATTAGTGATAACTCACCGATATACCAACGAATATACTCAGGTGTGAGGTACAAGTACTATACGGAACCTTTGTTTGTTCTCATAAATACGCGAGCTTACCGACGGTGAGTGGTATTGACTTTTTTTTTTTGTTATTTTTTGTTTAACATGAATACTTGCCCTAGTATCAGATACCTGATACTATCAAAACTTATAGCAAGAGGATTGTAGACAATAGAAACATCTGTTCATATGATTCAAATAGTTTTCAAGTATTATTTAAACAATTTTAATAAAATCACATTTATATCAAAAAAATGTCTTAAAAATTGAAAAATATCTCGAAATACAGAACCAGCACCTATTACAAGAAAATCAATTACAATATTTGGAATCAGCGTATATATTGTTAATTACTCAAAAAAATGTATATAATAAAATATAATAAAATAATAATTAAAATGAATTAATTAGACTGTGAAATATCTTTATAAGTACGAAACTTGTTTAAAATAAAACGAATAACTATTTATTAAATGTCAAATAAGTATTATCAATAGCTTAATTATACTAAAATGTTAAATATGATTTATCTTTAATATAAATAATAAAAAATTAGAGGGGCTTAGAGCGACGGGGGATAACAGAGGGGGGACGTTTTTCCATACCTACCGTAGGGGAGGGTCGAGAAGGAACCTCCTGCGACACCCAATAAAATACCATATTATTGACAATCCTCTCCAAATTTATAGTTCCTAAATATAACAATCTCAACTAGGGACACGTTCATATATACTATATATAGGTGATTAATTGAGTATCACTTATATTACACCTAGCCTACTTATTACTCTCTTCAACCATATCAACGCTTCCTTGCTCTGTCCCTTCATATTTTTTCTCCACTCTAGCTCTCAAAATATTACACTTACTGCTCATTAGATGTATTCTTGATCTTATTCACATTCTTTCCTTGTGATTAGTCACACCCCATGTTCGAGCTCACTTACTACTCAAACGAGTGGTGCAGAAGCTTCATTACGATTCAACTTGATATAAATACAAGGGGTGCTTGTTTGTATTCGCCCGCTCATAAGATTCATTATTTAAATCGTTCGTAACGTAAATTCCTACGTCACGATAGATGATAGCACAACTATGCAAAAGGGTCTCCGTTTAAAAGCTCCGAGGGAGACCTCTTTTAATTCAGCAGGAAAAC
>JABUQX010055851.1:7500-22500 GCA_015478945.1 Trachelipus rathkii
CCTCCGTTAGGAAGGCTTTACTGGAAATATTTCTCTCCTCCCTGATTTTTGATCTTTTATTGTTCGACATTTCAGTGAATCCTTTGTGTAGCTTTAGATATATCGAAAACCTTAGTTTTGAATCCGGCACAAATCTTTGAAATAAAAACTTCTTTTTTCGGTACCTTTCCTTTCTAAAGCAGCGTTTCTAGACAGCTACTATTCATTTTTAAGTCTTTTAATATAGTAATGTTCCTCAGGGTTCAGTTTTTTTATACTTCCCATCAGTGACCTCTCCATTACTTCATCGCCTATCTACTCCCATGCCGACGGCTCCACCCTTAAATACTCCTTTCATTTAAAAATACTTCCAACTCCAGAGAAAATAAATGCTGCGATTTAGACCTTGGAGTAACTAATCCTTCTCGAATTTTAAAATGGTGCATGAAAAACAAAATTATTATGAATGCCTATAAAACTCCGTTCCCTCATCTTTCTACTCGGTATAATCTTTCACAAAATCATAACAATTTCTGAGACACACAAATAATACCTTCGTCTGTTCTAAATATTTTTCGTGTTTCTTTTTCTCATGATCTTTCTTGGAAAGATCACATTATCATTTCTTAAAAAATAGGCATGTAATTTCTTAGGACTACCCCAATTACTTGTTCATTACAGGATTGTCTTTCGCCTTTGTATGAAACATGCCCCACACATTTTGGGTATTTCCCTCACACAGCTTTCCTTGGATAGGTATACTCTCTGAATTTCGTCTTATCTCTTTCGTTTTCACTAACTCTCTCTAGTCTCTGCCCGTAGAATTGTTACGTCATTATTTACACTATCGCTATTACAATGGACACTGCTATTCTTAAATTTGTAGTCGCAAACCTTCTTCATTTAGAAGGCTAGTGAGACACATCTCTCCACACAGTCTCATCCTTTTTCTTTCCAACTCTATGACTGAAAACCTTAACCGCTATGCTCAATCTAACATGTTCTTCATTGGTTAAGTCTTGCACATGATAACTTAGTTTGTTTTCCCAACTTCCTTTGACTCGCACACTTTAAAATCTCTGTGTATTGGGACATGTTCGCCTTTAAAATGGGTGTGTTTCTTGATTCTCCCCAACATTGGGTGGAATTTAGTTGGCCTTTGACCTTTACCCACCAGAGGAAACAAAAAATAATATATATATATATATATATATATATATATATATATATATATATATATAATATATGACTATTATAAAATATATGATATGATATATATATATATATATATATATATATAAATAAGACTGTTCAGGGAGGGGTTGAGGGAGAAACGCCCTCCACGACATTATTTAAACTATCAAATTTTTTTGATGCCTTGATTGTCTCAATTCAAAATTTCCAAGAAAAATTAAAATAAAATTAGTCAAAGCAAATTAAGAGTATATATTAATAGAATTGAGGTTAACACATTCGTAGTTCGTGAGGATTTCTTAGGTTAGATTGAAAGTGTAAAAACAGAATCTCTAGCGGAGGTAAATACTAAGAAGGTTGAAATAAATACGAATTTTCTGATTGGACAACGATATGATGGTGTAACATTGATGAAGAAAAGTTTGAGGTGTTCAAGGGGTCGAAAATATCCAGCGGCATTGTATGTTCATTGCTGTTCACAATCATGTGAAGTACAAAACATTAGAAACTTTATTGATACAATGAAAACAACTGAAAACCAATTTAGTTCACCAAGGTAGAATTTAGTAGGAAATAGGAAATATTTTCCCTGCTACAAAATGGACAAAGAAAGTGGGTGAAAAGTCAGTTACAATGAATTGTCAGGATTTAGAGAATTTTTAAGGCAATTGCTGAAGCTTTAGAAAAGGGGTCTCAAAACCTTTTAGCCTAAGGGCCACAGTGACTCCTCCACTAAGTTCCAAGGACCAAGACGTAGCTGGCTCATCATATCAAAGTTTGAATTCTGGGAGAGAAGTGCGATCCGAAAAGCGAAATACAGTGCTACTAGTGTGTTTTGTGACTATAGCTTCGTAAGTTTCTTATTGAAAATACAATGTGTTTAATTGTGAGTGTTTAATTTAATTAAAAGTGTCTTAATGATAAACCAGTGTATTCCATTGAGGGCTGGATTGGCGAACCTCTCGGGCCGTAGCTTGGAGGTTCCTGGTTTAGAGGAGCTTCAGATGGATCAATATATTCATCCTTCTTACAAAAGCATAAATATTTTGAAATCTGCAATCACGCGAGAAAATTTATTAAAAGTTTATCTATTGTTTCAATCTTGCTCCCCTACACTCTTCTATTAGGTACTACGCTGAAGTCTCCATCATTAATAACAGCAATTGCTCTTAAAAATATTGAAAATTGAGTTGCTTATTGTTGGACAAATGCTCTCCGCAAATATCGGATGAAAATATTTCATTCGATTTTGGGAAGTTTACAACAGAACGTCTTTCTGCTTTCTGTTAGTAAAGAAATTAGAATGTCGCGTATCAGAATCAATGTAAAATGAAAAGACATAAAGCATCTGCAATTCCATTTCTTGATAATTTTTCAAACCAACTAGAGAGCAATTTCGTGAATTCCATAGATTCCATACTGTACCCATCTGTAGTAAAGATCATAATCCATCGAAATCTTTTAAAACATTATTAAAATGTTTGTTAATACATTCACATTACAAACACATGGTGGGTTTGTAAGGGTTTTAGCAAGTATCATCGACTCACAATGTGCACTCAGAAAGATATTTCCCAATTTCTGGAAAAGGCCAAAACATGCTTTCTCAATATCTACAAGGAGAGGAAAGAATAACAGAACTAACTTAATGAGTGATTCGGTCCATGGCTGCCACAATATAAACGGGGTAAGTTATCAATCATTTTGTGTTAAAAGAGCAAGAAGAATAACTTTATATAAAAAAATTATTTAAAAATTGATATATTGTTTAATTAGATAGTAATTTATATTTATAAAATGAAAATTCAGGAAAAAAGGTCATGAACATCAATGTAGAGGACAATACATGTGGGTTCAATTTCTGACATCCTTTCCATATATATATATATACTATAGTATATAATATAGCTATAATATATATAATATATATATATATACTATATATATATATACCATATATATAAATAATATAATATATATATTATATTATATACTATATATATATATATATCAATATATATAATAATATAAATATATATATATATATATATATATATATATATATATACTATATTATATCTTATATATATATATATATATATATATATATATGATATAGTATATATATATTATATTAGTATACTATATTATATAATATACTATATTATAGTTACATATATACCGTTAAACGCTTAGTGTCTCCAACGAGCCTTCTGGCGAAAGGAATTTCCCAAATATGAATAAAAGTTGTCTCCGTCCCACCTGGAAGTAAGTCCTTTAATCCTACCGAATCAAACCTTGTCTTTATTTTAACAAGAGGAACATCTCGTCAGTTGAAATCCAATTTACTGAGTAAATGGAAAATTAGGAAAAATGCAAAACTTAATTTCATTTTTGAATTTACGGTATCGTAAAAAGTATTTTCTGAAAAGAAAGTTTACCATTATATATATATAGTATATATACTAGTATATTATATATATAATATAGTATATATATATTATATATAACTATATATATATATATATATAATAATAAATATATAATATATATATATATTATTATATATATATATATATATCGCTTCCTGTCGGCAAAGGCCAAAGGCAAAGTCCTACCAAATTCCATCAAAGTAATGGAGTAATGGAAGGTGTTTGAAAGTGCGCAAGTCAAAGTAAGTTGGAAAAATAGATCAAGAAAGTGTGTCGTAGAATTTGCCGGTGGAGTACATGAACGATTAAGCATAGCGGCTGTGTTTGGGGTCAGAGACTTGGAGAGAGAAAGAATGAGACTGTGAGGAAAGACGAGTCGCATAAGCTCTCCTCAAAGGAAGAGGTACTCCATTAGAGAGTTCAGAAGAGCAATGTTTATTGTAATGACGATAACAAAAGGAGAGCGGTGCGGCGCAACAGTTTGACGGCTAGAAGGGATTGAAGAGTGTTAGTGAATAGGAAAGTTAACAAGTCGAAAAACTCTAGACTGCAGCTTATCAAGGAGAATAGTGTGTGTGTGTGTGTGTGTGTGTGTGTGTGTGTGTGTGTGTGTGTGTGTGTGTGTGTGTGTGTGTATAATCACCCCAGATATTTGATTCATACTTCATATAAGATTATAAGGGCGAACAATCCCCCCTATACAGAGCTAGCAACTGGGTAGTGAGAAGGAGTTCGACGCCTCAGAACACCTAACTTCTTTGAAGCTTGTTTAGAAAGAAAGGTAATGTGATCTTTGTTTAGTTAGAATGAAAGGTAATGTCAAAATTTAGCTTAGGTAATGTGATCTTTATAATTAAGATCAGGAGAAAAGGAAACTCCAAGAACAGAGGAAGGTTTCAGTTGTGTGTTTTCTAAGATCGTATAGTTATTTAGAAGATTATGTTGAGTAGATAGATTAAGAAACTGTGTTTTTTTGCTAACAAAAAGTAATACAAATGTTTTAAATTAAAGCATATATAGCTAATATATCTTATTATATATTTATATAATAAATAAATGAGATGAAATGATAACAAATCAAAATACAAGTATAATAATAAAAAACAAGTAACTTGGCGTTTTTGATTTGGCAAGAATTCTTCTAAACGGAAGAAGTTCTTCACTTTCTCATTTGATTTGTCAATATTCTTTCAAATGGAAGTAAATTTCCTAGCGAAATCAGGAATTTTTTTTTCCATCCACAAGGTTGCTAAATAAGGAGTGTCTTCACGTTCTTTAACTTTTCTTGACTTGAGTTTGTGACGTCACATGAAAATCGGTGAAAAAAAATGTATTTTTTTTAAATGTTTTCAAAGTTTTGAACGACTATTTTAAATCTTTCGAAATATTAACTTAATTATGTGTGTATTTTCCAAGAACACTGGTGAAATAGTTAATTGTAAAAAAAAACTAGAAAACTTAAGAAAATTTTATTTCTCTGTTATAAATTATCATTGTTGATGCGTACTGCGAAGTGATCATGGTTATCAAAAGAAAAGCATGTGTATTTTTTTTAAACATATATATATATATGAATCTATTATATAATATATATAATATATATGATATATATATATATATATATTATATATATAAGTATATATATATAATATATATATTATATACTATAATATATATATAATATATATATATATATAATAACATACTATATAAAATATATATATATTAAAATTATATACTATAGTATATATATATATAAAATTATAATATACTATATATATAATACTAATATATATATACTAATATATATATATATATATACCATATAATGTATATAACTATAAGTATATATATATATAAATATGTATATATATATACATATGCGTATATAATATATGAAGCACAGCCAATACCGAAAAAGTTCAGGCATGTTAACTAAGAAAACTATAACATTGATTCACCGAAAATAAATATCATTCTAGTTAATCAAGGAGAGCATTTTTACGCGTAACGCAGAAATTCCAAAAAGAAAATTTAGATTTATGGTCTACATATTTATTAATAACTCCACTCATTACATATTAGTTAAAAAGTGCAGGCTCTGAAAAGACTCTGAAAGACTTTGAAAGCTCCAGTCTCGAGAGAAAAAAGGTTGCCAAATGTCGGCTTTATAATTATATAATTTGAAGAAAATATTATTTTTTTTCTACTTAATATCCTTTCTAGTAGGGGGGGTTCGAGCCGACGGAGAGGCAGAGGGGGGACGCCAAGTCCCCCCGTCTGTCCCCGCCGAGGCCGATGAAACCCGACATCTATCTATCGTTCTTGTTTACCCGTGGTATTGGTTAGTTTTAAATAATAACTAAAAAATTCAACCAATTTGGCAACTTTCGTCATCAGTCGTAGTGAGCGGCATCATCATCGAATTGTCAAAAAAACTGTAATATTTTCAAGATTTTTAACACAATTTTTAATTTTTAAAAAGCGTTATTTTATTTTTTCTTTAATTTCATGCGTAAAAATGTCTCCTCCTGATTAATAAAAATGATATTTATGTTTTCGTGTAGTGCGTGTTACTAGTTTTTCCTAGTTTACATGCCTGAACTTTTCCGGGATGCTGACCTATATACCTATATAATATGATATATATATATTATAATATATATATATACTATATATATATATAATAAATATTATATTATATAAGATTAACCTTATATCTTATGGAATATTCTAAACAGCATATGTGATTACTTTTGGTTATAGGATTAAGCTCATATTTTATAGGATTACTTTTTATTCTTCTAATTAATTTATCTTTAAAAATATAGAGAATCACTTTTCTTTCATTGGATTAATCTCGTTACGTAAAGTAAAAGAATGTTTTTGCTTCATTAGATTAATCTCCTAATATAGAGGATTACTTTTGTTTCATATAGGATTAATTTCATAATTTAAAAAGATTGCTTTTTTAGATGATTAATATCTAAATTTAGTTAATTCCCGTTATTATTTTCTAGGTTTTAATTTTTGGTCAGATTTCAGTCTTCGGTCTGAAGTTTCACCTTTGGATTACATCCCAGTCTTCGGTCTGACGTTTTTGTTTGGGATTTCAAACTTTGGTTTGAAGTTTTAATGTTCGGTTTCAACTTTTGGGTTCAACTTTTAGTTCGGACTTCCGTTTCGAACTTCGTTTTGACCTTCGGTTTGAATTTTAACGTTTGGTCAAACATCAGTTTTTGTTTTGGGGTTCAACTGAATAAACATCAGTTCGAACTCATTCTCGAATTTCGTTTCATTTTTGTAAAAAGTATAGCCGGACTTAAACATTGTTCGCTATATTACCCTTACATCATTATTCCAGTATTTTCATTGTTCATAATTTTTAGACCTTGAAACAAAACTTTGTTTCATCATTTATTATATTTGTTCCATGCTTTATTCTATTGTCTAGAAAATTGACAATATTCGTTGCTCGGTTTTTTTAGCTGCCCTTTACGAATTATTAAAGGCCAGAATTCGGATTTGTCTAACTGTTTATGTTACCTCTTAATCACATTTCTGAAGGCGCAACATTGACAACTAAACAGAGTCCAGTGACTGTATCCTTGGACTTGTTAGAAGGAAAATCGTTGGAGTTGGTGAAAGACACGCAGCCTGGCTCAGTAATCTTTCGCGTAGGGCTGTCACAGTCACCAAGACTTCAACCATATCAGGTAAAATTGAGTGTTTCATCAATTGTAAACGTTGATAGGATAATTTTCTTAACTTTAGATATTCTACAAATTGATTTGAAATTCCCAAAAGTGCGGTGTGTAAGATTAACTTCTTAACAACTCCGTTTACATAATCAGCAAGAATTATCTCCTGAATCAGGATCTTGTTTTTCTTCTTTTGCTTGAGTAATTCATATCCTGTGACTTTATTCACATTATATTAATCGCGATTCTCGGTTTTTCTTGTCTTTTCACAATGTTGAAAGACTTAATTCAGGAAAAGGATTTATTTAAATCTCAGTCTCAATATAGAGAACATGGAAGGCATGAAAATCACCATCCTTCTCTGTTCAATAATTCTCATACTTTCGGTTCGGTTCCTCCTGGTTTTTCGCCGTTACCTCCTCGACTTATCCGTAATACGAACATGTATTCGGATGATTATATTTCAGATAGGATCGATAATGATTATTATAAAACGACTCTTTTACAAGAAAGTCCATTCCGTAATTCTCGGACTTTTTATTCGCAAAGCTATGGATCATACGGTGACAAATGCTCAAACAGCGAAAGCATGAATTTGTATATTCCGATCCTAAGCGCGCACGCGGAAATTTCTTCACTTATCCTCGTAATTATTCCCATAATTATGCCCGTGTGAATTCTCATAATAATTACCCGCGCGGTGACTTTTATGGTTCTCAAAATAGACCACCCCCGTATTTTAGATCTCAGACTCAACGACCGTTTGACAGATCAGACTTCCCAGACGACCACATAACCTTACAGTTAGATATGTTAAAAGAAAATATTAATCTTTTAACTCAACTCCTTCAAAACACCACTAAAATGGTGGAAATTCTTCAGCAAAGAGAAGATTCTTGGAAGATATATAATTCCCGTAGTTTCAGACCTTCATCCCGTCATTTTCAATCTCGTAGTTCTCCTAAGAAAACCACAGGTTCTCGTTATTATAGAGATACCCAATTTAGTCCACATTCCTCTGAAACTTCCCAAACCTCTTCTCGCATTGTTGATCATCGCACACCTACAGATCTTGTGTGTGATTACTGCGGTATTCCGGGACACAACATGCGAGAATGTTACAAGTATCTCGGTCTTTGCAGCTACTGCAAACAGAAAGGACATGTAAAAGCCGAATGTCAAAAACGGAGGACTCCTCTTTCTTCGCCCTCCACTCCTAGAACGCGTAATTGTCCCTTTTGTAAAGGTCCCCAAAAATGGACACTCCTAGGCAAATGACCACTGATCCCAGACTTCCGACTGAAAGTTCCCCTCGCGAGCTTCATAAAGGAAGCAAGTGGAAAAGATTAATAACACCTCCACTCGCGTGAACTGACGTATCTTACGAATTCACACCTCAGACATCACGAACTGATGACAAAC
Source organism: Trachelipus rathkii (assembly GCA_015478945.1). Lineage (NCBI taxonomy): Eukaryota > Metazoa > Arthropoda > Malacostraca > Isopoda > Trachelipodidae > Trachelipus > Trachelipus rathkii. Next base: position 16,229 of record JABUQX010055851.1, read on the forward strand.
CCTTTAATTCTTCCACAGAAAATAAGCATTCCTGAATTAGAGTTTTATCCAGTAATTTATAATTCTCATTATCTAGTTTTTCTCTGATCATATCAAGACCACTTGATCACTTGGATCACTGAACTTGACACTTTGCCTTTGACTGGACAGAAACTCAACTTTAGCTGGGGAAGTATTCCTTTAAGCTCACTGTGTACCTTTTATGTGACATCATTGCTCCGTTCCTCCTATTTAAAGTTTGGAGAATATAAATCTCATTAAATGTTTACTTCTAAAGAACCACCTTTGGTAACCCCTGTTTCCTTTTCCCCAAATAACTCTGGTGTTTCTAAATGCATGATTGAACAAAATGGTGCTGGAATGAGTTCTCATTAGCACTACTTGGTATTGAGTATTGATCTTTGAAGAAATGTACCCGTGCGTCCAATCCGCGGAAATAGGGATTCAATCTTAAGTAGGTTGATCCTTGATCTTGAACTTAGAATTAATGTCCCCATAAATTCTTACATAAACACACCTATATATTCAAGATACTGAATATCGTTACCCGCCAATTAATCTTTTTAGTCATCCGGCAGAAATGATGCTTAATCCAGTTTTACTAAGTGCTACTGCATTAAGACAACTCCATTAGTATCAACTTCGCTAAAAAGAAGTTTACTCCATTGTAACCGATAATAAGTAATCATTGCATAATATAAATTTAGATAATAGTTTTCTCGTAAAAGACGCTGAATCTATTTATCGTTTTCCGTATAATGATAAATTCTGTTTGACATATTCTAAATTCTTCGTTAACGCGATCGATCGATTTTGCGCGCGTATCTCATTGATTTTTAATAATTTCAATCGGCATTTTATTGAAATTATTTTCGTGAAATCTTGGGTAATACTTTCATTAATTTTAATAATTTCAATTGCATTATTAAAATTACTCTCGTTTAAATTCGGTAATAACTTTTAATAAATTTTGATAATCTCAACAGTATTTTATAAATTATTTGGAAAGGTCTTAAACCGCTTCTCATAAATTTAAAATCTTATTTTAAAAAAAAAAAAAAAAATCATAGCTTCTAACTTCATAAAATACTTAAGAATAGACTTATCTGTATGATGTTTACTAGGTTCTTAGGAACTCATATAATTTATATAAATATTATATAAATTTATGCCGTTAACCCTAGTGGGCTTATCCAGACTGTTAAAGCTAAGGCAAATGCCAGCCATAAAATCACAGCATGTTAACAGCCAAGTAAATTACAATCTCAAAATTGAGGTTATTTAACTCTTTAATTATCTCATTTTATATCATTATATGTAACCATTTTTATATTGTTTATTTCTTATTCTTTTATTTTGAAAAATTATCATTGCCATATATTAATCTTATTTATTTATTTCATCCTCAGACCGTCCTGTAAAGGTCTTCTGTCTTATCCTATGTCAACTCGGTTCCTGTTGAATTATTTTGTGTGTATTGTTAAAAATACCAAAAATATGGATTGTTAGTTACCATTCTGCAACCAATACAAGATGTTATCTCAGGAAAACTACAGTATGCCACAGGAAAGGTGCAAATGAAAATTCTGCCTTTGTTCATACCGCAGGCCTATATTCTTAATTTTCCGAGATACATTGTCCATGGTCTGATGAAAATTTCAGTCTTGGATACACTTCTTAATCTTCCTAAAATCATTGCGGTTACTTATATTAATTCATACCACTCGTTCTTTTAGCCTTCCCTATTTTTTTATTAAAGTAATATCTTACACTTTAAAATGGGGGGAGCTTAATCTTGGCAGGGAGGGGTGTAGGGGTGCCTGCATTCACTCCTGGTAATAAGATACCAAAGATTCAATTTTTGCAACTGATCCATTTTAAATTTCAATAGAGTAGATAAATTGGAAAAAGTGCCTAAAAAAAAGTTTTGTGGGTCGGATCATTGAAATTATTTATTTTTTTATTATGCATGTTGCCACCTTGTCCTTAACAAAAAAATTAACCACTTTCAATTTAAATGTTTTTCCAGTTATTGAGAAACCTGTGTGTTTATTTGTTGTTCTAAAATTAATGCTTTGATAAGTTCATTATTTTTAGTAATTCTTCGATGCGTCGAATTGCGTAACAAGACCACAAATACAATTGGAATACTTCAAAAGTTTCATTCCAAATTCAAATTATCGCCAACTGTTCTCCGTCATGCGACGAAACATAGAACCCCTAGTTCCTCGCAGGGGTAAGTATGTTTGATGATTGTAAAATAAATAATAATTGCCGTACTTCTTACGTTAATAAAAATGATTAATCATAACTTAAAATTCACATTTAATCTTCATAACATAAATTAAATTAATTCCCGTTATTATTTTCTAGGTGTTTTAATTTTTGGTCAGATTTCAGTCTCGGTTCTGAACCGTTCACCTTTGGATTACATCCCAGTTCTTCGCTCTGACGTTTTGTTTTGAATTTTTGTCTTCGGTTTGAAAGATCGTTCCAAACCTCAGTTTCAACCTTCAAGTTCGGACTCATTTTCGAACTTGTTGACCTTCGGTTTGAATTTTAACGTTTGGTCAAACATCAGTTTTTTATGTTTTGGGGTTCAACTGAATAAACATCAGTTCGAAACTCATCCTCGAATTTCGTTTCATTTTTGTAAAAAGTATAGCCGGACTAACATTGTTCGCTATATTACCCTTACATCATTATTCCAGTATTTTCATTGTTTATAATTTTAGACCTTGAAACAAAACTTTGTTTCATCATTTATTATATTTGTTCCATGCCTTATTCTATTGTCTGGAAAATTGACAATATTCGTTGCTCGGTTTTTTTTAAGCTGCCCTTTAAAAATTATTAAAGGCCATAATTCGGATTTGTCTAACTGTTTATGTTACCTCTTAATCACATTTCTGAAGGCGCAACATTGACAACTAAACAGAGTCCAGTGACTGTATCCTTGGACTTGTTAGACGAAAAATCGTTGGAGTTGGTGAAAGACACGCAGCCTGGCTCAGTAATCTTTCGCGTAGGGCTGTCACAGTCACCAAGACTTCAACCATATCAGGTAAAATTGAGTGTTTCATCAATTGTAATTGATAGGATAATTTTCTTAACTTTAGATATTCTACAAATTGATTTGAAATTCCCAAAAGTGCGGTGTGTAAAATTAACTTTTTTCGATCAGTTTCATTAAATACAAAGAATTGGGCGGGCCTCCGAACAGGGACTTTTGTTTTTTCTCTTGTCGGTTTTTGCGCTTAATTCATATCCTGTGACTTTATTCACATTATATTCATCGCGATTCTCGGTTTTCCTTGTCTTTTCACAATGTTGAAAGACTTAATTCAGGAAAAGGATTTATTTAAATCTCAGTCTCAATATAGAGAACATGGAAGGCATGAAAATCACCATCCTTCTCTGTTCAATAATTCTCATACTTTCGGTTCGGTTCCTCCTGGTTTTTCGCCGTTACCTCCTCGACTTATCCGTAATACGAACATGTATTCGGATGATTATATTGCAGATAGGATCGATAATGATTATTATAAAACAACTCCTTTACAAGAAAGTCCATTCTGTAATTCTCGAACTTTTTATTCGCAAAGTTCTGGATTATACGGTGACAAACGCTCAAACAGCGAAAGCATGAATTCGTATATTCCGATCCCTAAGCGCACACGCGGAAATTTCTTCACTTATCCTCGTAATTATTCCCATAATTATGCCCGTGTGAATTCTCATAATAATTACCCGCGCGGTGACTTTTATGGTTCTCAAAATAGACCACCCCCGTATTTTAGATCCCAGACTCAACGACCGTTTGACAGATCAGACTTCCCAGACGACCACATAACCTTACAGTTAGATATGTTAAAAGAAAATATTAATCTTTTAACTCAACTCCTTCAAAACACCACTAAAATGGTGGAAATTCTTCATCAAAGAGAAGATTCTTGGAAGATATATAATTCCCGTAGTTTCAGACCTTCATCCCGTCATTTTCAATCTCGTAGTTCTCCTAAGAAAACCACAGGTTCTCGTTATTATAGAGATACCCAATTTAGTCCACATTCCTCTGAAACTTCCAAAACCTCTTCTTGCATTGTCAATTATCCACCTACAGATCTTGTGTGTGATTACTGCGGTATTCCGGGACACGACATGCGAGAATGCTACAAGTACCTCGGTCTTTGCAGTTACTGCAAACAGAAAGGACATGTAAAGGCCGAATGTCAAAAACGGAGGACTCCTCTTTCTTCGCCCTCCACTCCTAGAACGCGTAATTGTCCCTTTTGTAAAGGTCCTCATCCGGGAATTAAATGTCCCCAAAGGACACCTCCTAGGCAAATGACCACTGATCCCAGACTTCCGACTGAAAGTTCCCCTCGCGAGCTCATAAAGGAAGCAGTGGAAAAGATTAATACACAGCCTTCCACTCCCGTGACTGACGTATCTTACGAATCACAACCTCAGACATCACGACTCGATGACAAACCCTTAATCTCCACAGAAAAAAATCATTCTGAAGAGATTATTCCAGTAATTAATTCCATTACAGTTTTCTCTGACATACAAACCACTGACACTGACACTGACACTGACACTGCCACTGACATGGACAAAACTCAACTTACTGAAGTATCCTTAACCACTGTTACCACTGTGACACAGCCTCCCGTTTCCCCTATTAAGGAGAATAATACCAAAGTTTTTACCAAAGAACAACCTTTGGTAACCCCTGTTTCCTTTTCCCCAAATAACTCAGGTTTTACTAAATGCATGATTGACAGCGGTGCTGGAATGAGTCTCATTAGCACTACTGTATTAGATGATCTTTTGAAAAATGTACCCTTGCGTCCATCCTCGGAAATAGGGATTCAATCTTTAAGTAGGTTGGTCCGTGATCTTGATCTTAGAATTAATGTCCCCATAAATTCTTACATAAACACACCTATATATTTCCAAGATACTGATTATCGTACCCAGCCAGTTATCTTTTTAGTCATCCCGGCAGAACTGATGCCTTATCCGGTTATATTAGGTGCTACTGCATTAAGAGACAACTCATTAGTAATCAACTTCGCTAAAAGAAGTTTACTCCAACATAAAGATAATAAACTTCATTGCATAGGTCAAGTTAAGTATTAGTTCTTGTAAAAGACTCTGATCTATTTATCGTTTTCCGTTTAAATGATAAAATTCTCCTTGACATATTCTAAATTCTTCGTTAACGCGATCGATCGATTTTGCACGCGATCTCATTGATTTTAATAATTTCAATCGCATTTTATTGAAATTATTTTCGTGAAATCTTGGTAATACTTTCATTAATTTTAATAATTTCAATTGCATTTTATTAAAATTACTCTCGTTAAATTCGGTAATACTTTTAATAATTTTGATAATCTCAACAGTATTTTATTAAAATTATTTGGAAAAAGTCTTAAACCACTTCTCATAAATTTAAAATCTTATTTAAAAAAAAAAAAAAATCATGCTTCTAACTTCATAAAATACTTAAGAATAGGCTTATCTGTAAGTGTTTACTAGGCTCTTAGGAACTTATATAATTTGTATAAATATATATAAATTTATAGAATTGGGAATATGTTAGCCACTAGTGGGCTTATCCAGACTGTTAAAGCTAAGGCAAATGCCAGCCATAAAATCACAGCATGTTAACAGCCAAGTAAATTACAATCTCAAAATTGAGGTTATTTAACTCTTTAATTATCTCATTTTATATCATTATATGTAACCATTTTATATTGTTTATTACTTATTCTTTTATTTTGAAAAATAATCATTGCCATGTATTAATCTTATTTTATTTATCTCATCCTCAGTCCATCCTGTAAAAGTCTTCTGTCTTATCCTCTGTCGACTCTGTTCCTGTTGAGCTATTTTGTGTGTATTTTAAAAATACCAAAAATATGGATTGTTAGTTACCATTCTGCAACCAATGCAAGATGTTATCTCAGGAAAACTACAGTATGCCACAGGAAAGGTGCAAATGAAAATTCTGCCTTTGTTCATACCGCAGGCCTATATTCTTAATTTTCCGAGATACATTGTCCAAGGTCTGATGAAAATTTCAGTCTTGGATACACTTCTTAATCTTCCTAAAATCATTGCGGTTACTTATATTTAATTCATACCACTCGTTCTTTTAGCCTTCCCTATTTTTTCTGTTAAAGTAATATCTTACACTTTAAAATGGGGGGAGCTTAATCTTGGCCGGGAGGGGTGTAGGGGTGCCTGCATTCACTCCT
>JABUQX010055852.1:0-18573 GCA_015478945.1 Trachelipus rathkii
AGAGAGAAGATTTTTTTTTTTACAATTTTCCCTCTCTATTAAAATTTGGCCAGGATTCCAACAATGTATTCCTTTTCCCTGTTAGCTATTGTAGTTTTTTTGAGATATGGATGTGGCTCTTCTAGTTGTTTCATTAATAACTTTAATTATACATTATAATTATTATAATTATAATATAATTTATAATTAAATTATATTATAATTATAAGTAAATGATAATTATTTATAAGTATAATTACTAATTAAGTATTATAATATAATATAATTATAAATTATTAGTATCATTAAATATTAATATTATTACTTATTATTATTATATTATTATTATTATTATTATTATATAATATTATTGTATATTATTATTATTATTATTATTTTATTATTATTATTATGTATATTATGTATTATTATTACATTATATTATTATTCGATTATTATTATAATTATAATTATAATTATTAAATTATAATTTCTCTTTGTTAACTGTAATCATAATTAAATAACAATAATTATATATTATAATTTTAATTATAATTATAATAGTCCCTTAATAATTAAATTATAATTATAATTATAATGTTATAATTATAATTAATAGATTATAATTATTATTAATTATTATTATTATTATTATTATTATTAAATTATTATTATTTTATTATTGATTATTATTATTATTATATTATTATTGATTATTATTATTATTATTATATTATTATTATTATGATTATTATTATTATTATATTATTATTATTATTAGTTGATAATTATAATTATAATATATATGATCATTATAATTAATATTATAATATAATTTTAATTAGAAATTTTAATTACCGATTACATTTTAAAATTAGTAATGAATAATTATTATTATTGATTATTCATTATTATTATTATATTATTATTATTATTATTATTCATTATTATTATTATTATATTATTAGTATTATTATTATTTATTATTATTATTATTATTATATTATTATTATTGATTATTATTTATTTATTCATATTATTATTATTATTATTATTATTATTATTATTAATTATTATTATTATTATAAATATTATTATTATTATTAATTATTAGATTATTTATTATTATTATCTGATTATTATTAATTTTATTATTAATATTAAATTAATTATTATATATTATTAATATCGAAAATAAATTAATAAAAATCTATAATATGCGCTAAGCTCAAAAAAACCTTAATCATATGGTCTTTTTCTTTCGTGTAACTAAACTTCCTTTCGCGAACCATAAAGTGGCTTGGGAGATTTAAATTTGCGAAGATTTAAACTATTTTCTTTCTGTTTTACAACAATATTATGATATACTGGACCAACCTTACAAAATTAGTGGTTGGCGAAATCACAAAGAACCTATATATATATATAATATATTATATATATATATATATATCATATATAAGTATATAGTATATATATATATATATATATTATATAGTATATATATATATATATATAATAATTGAAATTATTATATATATATATAAATATATTATATATATATACTAATATATATATATAATATATATTATATATAATATTATAATATATATATATATATATATATAATTATATATAATATATATATTATATGAATATATATATATGATTATAAAATAAATATGATTAATATATTCATATGATATAATATATATATTATATAGTATATTATTATATATATATATATACTATATATATATATATATATAATATATATATATATAATATATATTATATATATATAGTATATATATATAGTATATATCATATATATATATTACAATAATAATATAATTATAATATATTATATATATATATATATATACTTATATATATATATAATATACTATATATATATAATATATTATATTATATATATATAATATATATATATATATATATATAATAGATATATATATATTTATATATATTATAATCATATGCGTCAGCCTCTAGGAAGACCACATCCATATCTCAAACTACAACAGCTACCAGGAAAAGGAATACATTGCTTGGAATGCTGTCCAATTTAAATTATATGAAATGTTAAAAAAAGAAAAAAAAATAATAAAAATAAAATTATATCTCAAAAAACTACAATAGCTATCAGCGAAAAGGAATACATTTTTGGAAATCCTGGTAAAATATTGAATGAACAATCGTAAAAAAAAATAAAAAAATAAAAAAAATTATTGTTAATAATTATAGTAATATGGATTTTTATTTGTTGAAATTGAGAGGGTTACTTAGGTTAAATAAATAGACTGTTCTATTAAATTTGCTTTTTTTTTTTAACTAAAGAATACCCCAAGGTATATCGTCCGCACGCGATGGCAGGATTCCGGGGTCTCGTCGGCCTTTACCGGGGAACTACGGGGTAGGACTAATTCCGCCCCTCCGGGAGGGTCTCGACCCCGCTCTTGGGTATTGGGGTGTCGCGGGGGTTCCTCGCCCCCCTCCCCTACGGGGTAATGGAAAACGTCCCCCCTGGTGTTCCCCGTCGGCTAAGATTGGAGATTGCTTTGTAATACCTTTACAAATTAAAGTATATATATACGTATAACTATGTCCCACACAACCCCCGGCGTCTGCTCCCCGATCACTGTGTTCCATAAAGGAATTAGCCAATTGTTTTAGTGTTAAATTTTCTTTTTGTTTCTTTTTTTTTTTTATTAGCTTTTTTTCCGAACCAAAATTTACAAGGATTCCAAAATCGTATTGTCATTTCCTGTAGCTGTTGTAGTTTTCGAGATATGATGTTTTTTTTTTTTTTTTTTTTTTTTTTTTTTTTTTTTTTTTTTTGTACAGTTTCCCAGTAAAGATTTTGCCAGCGATTCCAAGCAATTGTATCCTTTTTTTTTTCCGGTAAGCTGTAGTAGTTTTTGAGAGTAGTGGATTGGGCTTCTTCTAGAGGCTGGCAAATATTATATATGATATATATATATATATAGTATATAATATATTATTATATTATATATATAATATATATATAATATTATATATTATAATAGTAACTATTATGAAGTATTTATTATAATATAGTATGCTATAATATTAATAATATATATATATAATATATATAAATATATATATAGTATATATATATATGATATAGCTGTATAATATATATATATTATTAATATATATATTTTAGTATATATATATTTGATATATATATAGATATCAGGGATGGCACAAAAAAAAATCAAAATGAAAAAATAAATTGTAATTTTTTTCTGTGAATTTTTTTTATAAAAGAAATCATGATTTTTTTTGATTTATTTGATCTTTTTTTGATTTTTGGGGTTTTTGATTTTTTTTTTTTTTTTTTTTTTTTTTTTGTATAATTTAAGTGATTTAACTTCAAATAGAAATAAAAAATTAATAAAACTCTATAGAATTGAGTTTTTAAGTATATTTATTGTTTTTCTATTTTCAACACAACTATGGCATTCAGTAACCAAGTTAAGCTCTGTAACATTTCTTTAGTGTTGCTGTTTCACTGTTTCCGATTGATAGAGATTTGAACCCAGAGCTATGGGCCTAGGGGTTAAAAATTGAAATATTATTGCCAGATGCAAGACAAGTATAATTATATAGTGTGTTTTTTTGTTGTTTATAATCGTCGTTATAATGAGAAATGTTGATGTGTCCATATTATTTGTAATATTTGTTGTCCTGTATAGATTTTGTTAGTACCTGGGGCTTATTAGAAAAGACATAGATATTGGCCTGGAAGAGGGCGCAACGTAAGACAATGAGGAGGTAGAGTTTTTGGGCTTGAGGATAAAGAATAGGCCGTGAAAGTTGATCCTAGATAGGCCCAATGCGGCTTCTTAGGTATTATTCTTATTTCATTATTAAATTATGGGTTGACTGGACATGCTAGAGGGGCAATGCGGTCTTTTTCCAATTTATTAATTTTTATAGGTTGACTGGACAGTCAAAAAGGACCATGTGCTTCTTAAGTATTATTCTAATTTATTATGAGTTGACTGGGACAAGTTCTAAGAGGGGTCAAATGAGGCTTCTTATTGATTATTTTTTTAATTATATGTTGGTTGAACTGAACATTCTAGAATAGGCCCGATGCGGCTTCTTTAAGTATATCTTATTTATTATTTGAATATTTAATGTATGAGTTGACTGGGACATTCTAAAGGGGCCAATGCGGCTCTAAATTATTATTTTTTATTGGTTGACTGGGCAGTCTAATAGGCCGATGCAGCTTCTTAAGTATTATCTTATTATTATGAGTTGACTGGGACAATCTAAAGAGGGGTCATGCGGTTTCTTAATTATTATTTTAATTATATATATATATTATATAGTAATATATAGTATATATATATATATATATAGTATATATATAATATAGTATATATATATATATATATATTATATAATTATATATAATGAATATATATAGTTTATATATTACAAAGTGACTCTACAGGGCGGCAATTCTCTTCTCTTTTCTCTTTTCAACCCTTTTCAATCTAGCAGATCCTGCCATTCCCACCTCAGTTCCCTACCCACCCAAATCCACCAAACTTATTCACATACGCAGATTATATTCGCCTCATTTCTCATCTCCAGACGTAATATATGCCACTGTCATCACACCAAGAAGTGACCTACACAATTACGAAACTTGGCCTACTCTCCCATAGATTGTCCGCCTCCCCCTAGAAGTCTTCGCATCACCCTCCTAAGCCACCGACCGCCAAGTGCAATGCTCACTCTCTCTTCAGTAGTTTTGCCTACCAACAACCCCCTCACCCCCTAAAACAAAACCCCCAAACAATATTAGGTCTTACCTATGAGACACACACATGACGTTCTTCCCCCCCCCGCCTCCAATGCATCAGACCAATATTCAACGTCTCAATCAACCCAACGGAAGACCGTAAACACCCTCCGAACTCTACCAACAGCAACTTTAATTGACAGGAAACACACCCTTAGCACCACTTATAAGCAACTCATAAGACAAACAACACTATGCTTTCCCCGCATGGTTCCCCGCACTGAGGAAAAATATAACATCAAAAAATTAACAATCACACAAAACATTGCCCTTAGAATTATCACTGGGCACTAAAACAGACCCCCATCCAACATCTACAATGAACGAGACTTACATCCTTCCTATCGCCACCCACCTGGAATTGATGGTGGGGACCTCAATTCTACCAGAAAAACCTAAATCCAACCCACCCATGGCACCAAATATTCTCCATCCCCTCCCGACACAGACTAAAATCCCACCTCCTCACCCAGCTAAATTTCTATAGATAACATCGTACAACATTATGTCGCCCTCCCCCTCCCCTCCCCTTCTCTAATAGTCATGGCTTGACACATATCCAAATACACAACTAACCAACAGCGATACCGTGCAAGAACCTGTCCCAATCAATTTTCTACAACTCCCCTGCCCCACAATTCCCCTATAGAAGAAACCACTGTCTAGAAGAGCCAAAGTTGAGCCTTCGCTCCGAGAGCAGGATTAGGTCTCCACCCCAGAAACTCTTACAATATAAATTATAGATTCGAAACTGCACAATGTTTACCTTTCTCCCACACTGCCAACCAGAATGTCAACATGTTCTAGGACTACAATGGAGGCACCTCCTTTCTGGGGTGCACCGCTCCTCGAGTGTCCAACTCCCGTGCCGCTCTCTTATATTCCCTTGGTCGACCTGTGGAAAACCCGCCAAGAGGCTGGCAGCTTCGGCTTCTCTGGATGAGCGAAGCGTTGATTGTCCCTCCAAATTTGAGGTGAGTTCCATGGGCAGAAGTATTATATTTTTATATATATATGATATATAAATATATATTGTGTATTCAGTTAATTATAGTATATATAGTATTTATTGTTATATATAATATATTATATATATATATATATATTATTGGTTGACATCGGGACAGTCTAGATAGGCCTTTGCGGCTTTTTTATTATTATTATTGCTTAATTTAGTTATTTTATTTATGGTGACGGGACAATGTTCTAAAGTGGCCAATTCGGTTTCTTTAATTATAATTTTTATGTGGTTGACTGGGACAGTCGTAAAATGACCATGGTTTTGTGCGTGCTTCTTCTTAAGTATTATTCGCTTACTTATTATGGGGTAGACTGGGACATGTCTATTCTATTAAAAAGATCATTTATTATTTCAGAATAATAATTAAGAAGCTGCATTAACCCTAGAATGTCCCAGTCAACCCTATAATAAATAAATAATGGACTTAAGACGCCGCAATGTCTTATTTGGACTGGCCCCAGTCAACCAATGACAAAAAATAATGTAAGAAGCCGCATTGGCCCCTCTATGAACTGTCCCCATGTTAAGCTCTATAATAAATTATAAATATGATGAATATTTACTTAAGAAGCCGTATGGGCCTATCTATACTGTCCCAGCGTATTATCTAAATAAATATAAATTAATAATTAAGAAATATATTTAATTGAAGAAGCCGCATTGACCCACTGCTAGATATGATCCCAGTCAACTCATAATAGAATAAGAATATGTATGAGCTTGAGGAAGCCGCTTTGGTCCTGTTTTTAGAACTGTCCCAGTCAGACCTATAAGAAATTAATAATTAAGAAGTTGCCTTGCAAGTTGTCCGCTTTCTGATGAATGTTCTCCAGTTCAAGTACCAGCAAAATAAAGATAATATAATAAGGGACCAATACTAGATCCTTGAGGTCTATCCTAGAATAGTCCGGTCAAGTCATAAGCCACATAATATATTGTAATAATTAATTAAATAATAATCAGGCCACATTTTTTGATCCCTCTTTAAATGTCCTCCAGTCAAATCTCCATTATATAAAATTAGAGAAAATACTAACGAAGCCGCATGGTCCTTTTTAGAATCTGTCCAGGTCGACCAATAAAAATTAATTTATTTTTGGAGAAGTGCCGCATTGTTGGCCCTTCTATGAATGTTCTTCCTGGTTCTAACCTCGACTAAAAGGATTTTATTAGTAATTTTAAGTAATAATTTTTTAAATAAGTATTTTTTTTGTTTTTTTATTTTTTTGAATAATTAAAAATGTAATTAATTTTAAAAAGTAATTTAATAAATTTATAAGAAGCCAACATGGGCCCTTATCTATGGACTGTCTCCAATCAACAGCAATATTTGAGAATAATACTTAGAAAAGTCCGCATTGGCCCTCTCTAAGTGATATGTCCAGTCATCCATCGATAGAGTAATAAAAGTAGATCAGGTTATAATAATTCCGGTAATCCATTCATGGGCCTATGTCTAGACTGATCGCCAGTTCAACCATCAATATTTATAGTTTAAGGAATTTCGGTATTCTTAATTTATTTAATTTCAATTGGGTTGACTGGGACAGTCTAGATATATAGTCCATGTGGCTGTCTTTGAATGTATTATTCTTGATTATTTAAAAGATTATGTTAATTCTCTGTAGTTTTTCTCCTGTGTAATTCCTAACAAAACTGTCATCATAAACGCTAACTAGAGGTGCCTTGGAATATTATCCTATATCTTTTTGTCTTGGATCGAATCAAATAAATTGAATTTGGGTCCTATGGGAAGTTGTTTAAACAACCTTTGAGAGGCTGTACCTTCCGCTTACCTACACACAAAGAAAAGCTGGAGTATTTTCTGGTTTCAACTTACTTTTGCTTGTCATGTATTAGTTTTTTTAGAGTATTATGTTTCCGTTTTGTGTGATTTGTCATTGAAAATTATCAGGGTGACAAACCTTCTGGGGTAACAATTAAAACCTTTGAAATTTGTATGGAATATGGATAAAAAAAATAGTTTTTTTTAATTCAATGATATCTTAAAAACTACGATAGGTACAAGGTAGTAAAACTAATAACTATATTCTGGAATCCAGCCGTATGAATATTTGTTAATGGTAAATGGTATTAGAACTTGTTTCCCTTTTTTTTTTTTTTAAAATGAATAATTTTTTGTGAAGCTTAAAAGAAGGGCCCCTGGGTATTGATATCTTCGCAAAGATGCCAAAGGAGTCAGGGTCGTCGCCCAAATGCGGGGGAACGACGTTGGCGACTCGTCCCCCCTGCTGTCGCTCACCGTCGGCTGGTCGAAGACCCTTTTATTTAATAAAAAAAAAAAAAAATAAAGAAAAAAAAAAAAAATAAAAAAAAAAAAAAATATTACAATCTAAAATTTCATACGCTGATTCGAAGATGTTATTGAGTTTTTTTCTTGCTACCTATTTCTGTATATTTTCGAGATAGTTATATTAATAAATATTTTTTAGTTCCATTTTCCATGGACAAATTTCATACGGCCTGATCCAAATTTTATGATTTATTAAGTGTGTTTTTGGTTTTGTGTTCCCTTGTGTACCTATCGTATTTCGAAGATACATGCGAGTGTTTTGGTAGGTTTGATCTTGTATTTTAGTATGATTCATATATTATGGATATTTATATATATATATTTTATTGTATATATATATTATATTAATATTATTATATTAGTATAGTATTATTTATAGTATATATAGTATGTAGTATTATATGTAATATATTATATATTTAGTTTATATATATAATATTATATAATAAATATATATTTTATATATATAGGTATAATTATATATATTAGTAATTTTGTATCACATTTCTTTGTTAACTATAATTAATAAAAAGAATAATTAACAATTATTATTGTTTACTTATGAGCTTGAAAGACTTGTAATTAAAAACGTGGTGTTGAACAATTAAACGTTATTTACTGCGTCGTTACATTCTTTACGAGTAAACGCTGTTAATGATTAACGTTGCTAATTTTTTTTTTGTTAAACGATTAAGATTTAAAGACGTTAACGTTTCCCTCAATTAACGCTGCCACCTTTGTAGTATATAGTATATTTATAGTATATATATTTATGATATGTATATATATTATATATAATATATTATATTATTATATATATATATATTATTATATATATATTGGAGTATATATATATATATATATATATATATATATATTGTTATAATATATATATAGTATATTATAATATATAGTACTATATAATATATATATATATCGTATATATATTTTAAGTATATATATGATATATATTTTATATATAATATAGTATTATATTAGTATATATATTATATATATTATTATTTATTATTTATATAGTATAATATATAATATATATAGTATTATTATTATTATATATATAGTATATTTATTTATGTAATATTATAGTTATTTGTCCACCATTCACTGGTCGTGTGACATGAATTGTTATTTTCTAAGTGTTGTTTTCTTTTCTATAAATATGAAATTTTGAGACTTTATACGAATTAATTTTTATATAATAATTAAATTAACTTTATAACTGTTAGGTAATGTAAATGGTCGGGTAGCACGAATTGCTCTCACCGTTCTTCTGGGATAGAAATCTCTTATAAATGTTAAAAATGCAGGTACTTTTTCCTCACATCTCGCTATCTGTTGAATTATTATTAATTTCTTCCAATTTTGTCACGCTGGCAATGTTAGGAACCAGCTAAAGGTAAATTAACAAACTTTGTATCTATGCTAAAAAGCTCTAGTAAAATTCATTCCAGAAAATTTCTGCTATAAAACCTGTGCTAATTTTGGTATCTCCATTATGAATTGATAAACCAGAAAACTTAATTAATGGAATCAAATTTTTATTCCCTTCAAGAAACATTATTTAAGTTGGTTCACATAAACCCCACATATACATAAATGAAGGTTCTCAGAACTCTATTTTTTTTTTTAGCTTGCAGTCTTCCTAATTTGCCTATCAAATGTAACCTTTCCTTCATGATGGAAAGCGTGAGCTTTTTCAACCTTTTCCAAAGAAAGGACACCTCTCAACCATTTAACCACCATCCTTATGTTTCCACTGTTGTATATAACAGTTTTACAGGAAGATTTGAACGTATCTCAAAAATAGTTAATAGGCGATGAAGTGAAGATTATTGATTGGAAGTTGAAAATGAAGAGTAGGGTAAAGAATAGGCCACTATTAATAGATTTAAAGGATGAATCATAGCCATCAACAACAGTTGCTATAGAGCGACTGAAAAGGAGAGCGGAGAGGATATCTATCGAAAGAGAATTTAAGTTTAGAAATCAAAGTTTTATTCCATATACTATTGAAAGCATTCGAGATGATCAGCGCCACAGCTAGAGATTTACCGAATTGCCGAAGTGCTGAAGATCAAGTATTAGACAGAAGGAAAAAGATCACTAGTCGTGTATTTCTTACCCAATCTATACAGGCAAACAAAAAATAATTTGATTATTTAAAATGTTCACATCTTTTGGTTTAGGATAGTCAAAAACTATGGAAAAAACAGGTTATAGCAATAAGATCTTGGTTAAATAGTTGAGAGGTTTCCCCTCACTTTTCGGCACTAGATAGGTATAATTAACACACGCACACACATACATTCCTTGGAAGAATGAAAGGTAGAATTGTTAACAAAGGCAGGTTTCAAGTTGAGAAGCACAAGTTTTGAAAACCTCTGTTGTAAATACTGTAAGCAGTTCCTGTGTGTGTGTGTTGTCATACTATATATATATATATATATATATATATATATATATATATATAATATAACTATATATATATATATAGTATATACTTATATATTATAATATCGTATATATATTATATATAATATATATTATATATATATATATATGATATATATTATATATAATATATATATATACTATATATTAATAATATATATATAATATATATTATATATTAATAGTGATTATTTTAAATAACCGTAGATAAGAGTAAGGTTATGTTGTGATTGAGGACAGTCTGCGGTGTGAAGTCATGTATAGATGGTGAGACGCTGGAACAAGTGTCTGAGTTTAAATATTAGATAATGTTGATGATAAAGGAACGGCACGAATGCAGAAGTGGTAAGTAGGACAGTTATAATGGCAGGAAGGTGACGGTGCAATAAATCTTGTGTGATATTAAGGGCTGAAGTCTTGAGTGCGCTAGGGTCTTCCATGAGGGTTTCTTGTTAACTGTGTTGATGTATAGTAGTCGCGACATGGTCTGAAATTAAGAGTATAGATCTAAAAGTACAAGTGTTTCAGATGAAATGTTAGGGGCGTGTTAAGGTGTGAGAAGAATTGAATAAAATGAGGATTGAACGTGTTAGATGTTGTGTGGTGTGAAGATAAAGGGTAAATGAGAGAATAAATAAAGTATGTTGAGATGGTTGGTCTTGTAGAAATGATAAATGATAGTCGGTATGGTTATGCGGATGTAATAGTGATGACGTGTTGGGGATGACGTGTGGGAGATGAAGAAAAGTGATTGAGTCGTAAAGGAATGCCTGGAGGCAGAAGAGATGTGAGTTGGCAGAGGCGAGAATAAAGGTGCATTAATAAGAGTGAATGGGGAGTTTTGTGAGAGGTATGGTTGTGGCCCACCTGCGGCCAGGGATGAACCCTATATTGACGAGATGCCATAGTGGAGGTCGTCCGTCCGTGACGCTCTAGGGTGGATTTTCTGACTGCGAGCGTAGTTTCACTAACATGATATAGGGGGCGGTCAAGGCTGGCTTTTCTTTTCAACTTGTCATATTCTTTTGACTACTTAATTCGTTTCCGGTGCATGTTACGCACTTACCCCCCAGTCTTGGGAAAGAAGGTGGGTGATGATGGTGATGGTGATTATTAAACGCAGAGAACTGCCTTTGAATAATTTAGGAATTGCATTGGATCCTCGATTGAGGATAATAGATGATTTATACCAGATAAGAGATCGTTAATTAAAGGTTGTTTAAGTCATCTTTTTTAGTCCTTAAATTCCGTTCTTAAACGCGCTTTTGGATATTGTTAGACATTTAGCTTACTACTTGTTTTAATATTTTGAATCGTTTATGAAATGCTCTAAGCTCAGTTTTATCTTGTGGTTCTTGCTTATCCTACTTTTATGCAGTGGTGGTTGCCAAAATTTTAGCAAACAGTTCTCTACTTTGTCATAAAAGTTAGCTGTGGTTCACTTAACTGAAAAAGTTTTAACTACAGGTTCGCAGAACTGGCACCAGCTCAACTACTTTTATGCATTAAATATTGAAGAAAAAATGAATTGAAAATGTCATATGAGAAACATATCTTTCTAAACATTGTTTTCATTTAATTAATTTTTGTGTTGTGAAGATCTTTGTTTGTACTTTTTATTATTACTACTGTAGCACATTTCTCACAGGTTAGGGTTTGATACTTTATTATTATAAATTTTTTAAATATATTTGCAAATTCAATAATGCTTACCATTTTTCATACAGCTCATTTTAATGTCTGCAACGATCGACTGTGAAAAATTTGCAGAATATTTTGCTGTTCCGATTGGTGGGCATCTTATTGCAGTAGATACAAAAGAGAAAATATTGACCTTCTTCCAAATGATACTCTTTATATAGACTTTTAATCGGACCTTTGCTATTTGTCTTACTATTTGTTCCGATAAAATATTGGTCAAATTCTACACCCGGAAGAGGGGGATTTCTTAATGTCTCTAGGAATGTAAAACATCAAACCTATCAAACGTTCACAAGTTTGGGGAATTGTTGGTGTAATTTGATAAATTTCCAAGGAATACATTTATAGACGGCATAATATTATAATTATATTATCATTATTTTAAGGTTCTGTACATTTTTTTGTATAAGTAACTTTTATTGAATTTATTGATTTAATTTTGACTATGGTAAATGTCACGTTTGAAACTGATTTTTTTAAGTTTCAAATAAACCTACATATTATTTCTTGATCAGGTTATAATCGCTATATAAGTATATACTTTTGGTGAATACTTTATAAAATTTAAATTCTACTTTATAGTAGATGGTTAATGAAGTTTAGTGATAAGTATTTAAGGGCTTGTTTTTCTTATATATATGATATATGATTTATATATAATATATATATATATATATAGTATTAATAGTATATATATAGTATATATATATATATATATATTATATCTATATATTATTATATATATATATAGGTATATAAATATATGATGATATATATAATATAATATATATATATAATATTATATATATATATATATATATTTTATATATAATTAATATATATATATATATATATATATATCTTTTTTTCCCAAGACTGGGGGTCAGGTGCGAGACTGCATGAAACGGAGAAGGTAGTAGAAAAACATGACATAATGTCGAAAGAAAGCTCAGCCTTACCGGCCCCTCTATACTATTAGTGAGAAATCGGCGGCAGTCCAGAATTCACCCTAGAGTTCAGCGGACGCGACGGACCCTCATGATGGCATCTCGTCAAGTGTAGGGTTCATCCCTGGCCCAGGTGGCCACACCATAGCCAGTGTTTATTCAGACTTTTTTTCGGGGGGATTTACAACTAATAATACCGGGGGGGAGTGGAATATATATATATATATAAATATATATATATTATATATCTATATATAATAAGATATATTATATCTATATTATATATATATATATAGATTATTTATAAATATATATTATTTATACTATATATTATATTTTTTATTAAGTAATACTTTATGAAATTTATATTGATTCATTTACTGACTATGGTCAAATGTCACCTTTGAACTGATCTTTTTAGAGGTTTTTCAATAAGGAAATATGAGTACTTTATAAGTTAACGTTATAAGTATATCTTTTGGTGATACTCGTTATAAATTTCATTCTCTACTTTAATAGTAGAAGTTATGGTTATTGATAGTAGTAAAGGGCTATTGTCCTTTTTTTATATATATTTATATCGCTTTATATATTATATATTATATTATATATATATTATATATATATATATATATATATAATTATATATATAATATATATATATAATATATATAATCATCCTTTTTTTCCCCAAGACTGGGGGGTAAGGTGGCGAGACGTGCATCCGAAAAGAAAGTAAGTAGAAACATGAAATAAGTGAAAAGAAAGCTCCAGCCTTACCGCCCCCTCTATGCCTATTAGTGAGAATCGCGCAGTCAGAATTCACCCTATGGCTTCACGGGCGCGACGGACCTCACTAGTGGCAATATCGTCAAGTGGTGGGTTCATTCCGCCTGGCCAGGTGGCACAAACCATCCCATGTTTATTCAGACTTTTTTCCGGGGGGGATTTACACTATACCGTATTATACGAGTATATATATAGTATATATATAATATTATATTATATATTATATATATATTAATATATATATAGTATATATATATATTATATATATATCTTATATAATATATGTATAATATTATATATTATATATTTAAGGTGGTCTTTTCTTTGCGTTCATATCTTCACACTCTATCCTAGAAGGCACCATAATACTGACCACCTTACCACATATCATATACCAATTTAAGTACCACCTCTTCATAGATACACATTTCAGACATCCCTTTATTCATATCCTAGTGTTGGGGGAGCAAAGAATTGCCCAATCGATGTCTGCGTGTCGTAGAGCCGACAAGGGGACG
Source organism: Trachelipus rathkii (assembly GCA_015478945.1). Taxonomy (NCBI): domain Eukaryota; kingdom Metazoa; phylum Arthropoda; class Malacostraca; order Isopoda; family Trachelipodidae; genus Trachelipus; species Trachelipus rathkii. The sequence continues at coordinate 14,612 of JABUQX010055852.1, forward strand.
GTTGATGGTTGGTTGGCTTGCCTACTCCATCTATTTTCTTGCCAGGAATGCTAATGAGGCCTCGAGAGGGTCGTTATTCGCCGTAAAAGCTTCTATCTCGGCGAAACTTGTATGAATTCGGTATGGGTACATGGAATGTCAGCAGGAATATGTTGAGGGAGAAGAGGAGAGAGTTATGATGTATTTTAAGAACGGGCAATTGATTTGCTCGCGTGCAAACTGAACAGATTGAAGGAAACGACAGAATTGAGTGTGTGGTGTGAAAATTTGTGTGCTGTTGGAAATGAATGAAGAGGAGACAGGGTTGCATTTTGGATGATGTACCGTGGACGAAGACTATGGTAGACTATTGAGTGTGTGAGTCCTAGAATTCTAATTGGTTAAATTTAAGTTTTGAAAGGTCAGGAGTGTGGTTGTGAACGTTGGTCCGCTTGAGGGAAATCGATTGGAGAGAGGTAACGATGTTTTGGGATAATATGAATGAGTGCTGGTGGGGTGAGTGGAGCTTTCAGATTGATATTTTGGGGGCCTGAATGGTTGATAGGTGATTCAATAAAGGGATTGATAACGGTTGTGTTTGGGGTGCCGGGACGAAAATGGCGAATGGTAGGAAGGTGATTGCTTTCTGTGAAGAGAGAGGTATGTGTGAAGTAATACTTTAACAAGAGTACTCATAAGTATATAGAGTTGGTGGTTATGTGCCTACCGTATGTTAACATAAACATGATTTAGTGGTTGGGACAGAAGGAGATCGTTGAAGTATGTGTGGATGTTAATCAGTGTGGGTTTTAACAAATGTGCAGGATCATTATTTGTTCTAATGAATGTTAAATAATACAAGTATATATGTCAAATTTTGACACCAATGGATTTGGTAAAATTAAGAGTGAGAGTAAGTGACGAAGACAATAAGGATATTAGTATGTAAGAGGCTCGGCTAGTAAAACGATTGGAATGTGAACAAGAGTTGATACTGAAACAAATCTGGGGGCCAACATGCGGAAGCAATTGTTAGTAGTGCAAAGATAGTGTGTGGATGTGCTAAAGTGGAATAACATGTAACTAGTGAATTGGTGGAATGAAGAGTGAATGCAATCGGTTAAAAGGTAAAAAAGAAGCGTGGTGAAATGTACTAAGCAATATGAATCGAAGACTCGCAAAAGAAAGAATGCTTGGAATTAATACTACGATGGGAAAAAAGAAAGACTAAACGGTGTAACGTAGGAGAAAACAAAGGTAAATGCCGTTTGGAAGGAGGTAATGGGGATTATACAGCGGAATCAGGAAGATCTTCTGGAAGGAAGCGCGAAAGGTATAAGAATGAGAAAAAGGGAATTGCTTAAGACTAATGATGCGGATAGGTGCTTTTGTACTGAGGAAATGGGTGTGAGAGGAGTGTGGAAAGAACCTTTCGAAAATCTGCATATATTAACAGTAATGAAGAGGGTGATAGTGAATGTGTGTGGGTTTGATGTGCAAGAAGGAATATCGGTATTTGGGATGAGGTATTAGTAAGGAGGAGTATGGTAGAGTGAGAAAGATGATGTATGGTAAATCAACAGGTACTACTGAAATTTGTCATAAAATTCTTAAACAAACGGAGGCAAGATGGTGAATTGATTGGATTTGGAAGGTCTATCTAATGAAAAGCGATTTCTCAGAGGGTACATGATACAAGTTGGAGGAGAGGGATAATAGTACCCTTATATAGGGTAAAGGGAGATAGGGGGAACTGTAGAAATTATAGGGGAATAAGTTTATTGGGTGTTGTAGGCAAGGTATATGCTGGCATTTTTGTCGAAAGATGTGCGTTCGAGTGCACTGAAGGACTTCGATTGGTGGAAGAAGACAAGCGTGCGTTTTTAGGAGTGGTGAGGAATGTGGTGGATCAATCTCTTTTACATTGACACTGAATTGGAGAAAATGAGGGAGAAAGAAGAATAATTGTATTTAGGTTTTTTATGGATTTGCAAAGGCGTATGATAGAGTTGAATAGGAAGCTCTTTGGCAGGTGGTTAGTGATATATGGGTGTTGGTGTAGGCTTCTTGAATGGAATCCAAAAGTATGTATGACGACTAGTGAAGCGTGTTACAGAATTGGTGTCATGGTGATATGGTTAAGGATTATACAGCGGAGTAAGAAGGGTTGTGTATGTCTCCTTGGTTATTAATTTGTATAATTAGGATGGGGTTATGAAAGAATTCGAGGTGGAGAGAAATGGGTGGTTTAGAAATGGTGAGATGGCGATGGTGGAGGTGCCCTCCTATATTCGGATGATCTTTGGTTCTGTGTGGTGAATCGTAAGGAGATTATGAGAGGATTGGTAGAGAGATGTTTGGCAGGCGTGTGTAAGGGGGGCCTTGAAGTAAACTGTGGGAAGTAAAGGAGTAAGGTTAATGGTTACGATGAAGACGTACTGCATCAGTGGTGAAAGTTGTTTAGATGGTGAACAGATGTAACATGTGTCTGAGTTTAAATAGGCTACTTAGGGGATATATATGACGAGAAGGGGGGAGACGGCAGCGATGAAGAGTGTAGTAGAGAAAGTTGTGATATGGCAGAGGGAAGGTGGCTTGGGTGGGGGCAATTAAACGTCGTTGGTTGAAGTGTGAATACGGGAGATCTAAGTCTGTCGGAGTGTTGCGTAGGGGTGTACAGTGCGGTATGTATGTGGTTGCTGTGGGCTTATTGGGTAGTAGGAGTAGAGGGAGTCTGAGGGGGTAGTGATGCGTGATGGAGAAGTAAGAACGAGTATGAGTGGAGGGATCATAAATAGTTCATGGCGGAGAGTGTGGGCGAGGGTAGACGTGATGGGAGTGCGCATAGTCGGCTTTAGAGGTGGCACTGTGGCTATGGTGGTTGGCGGTTGTGAGAAGATGATAAAGAGGGTAATGAGGTTATTAGAGAGTTGGTAGTGGGATGGTGAAGAAAGCGAGGGTAAATAGAGAATAAATGAAGTATTTGAGATGGTTTGGGGTCATATGGAAAGGGATGAATGATAGTGGTTGGTTAAGCGGATGTATAGGTGGCGGTGTGTTGGAGGAGCCGACCGTGGGAGAGGATCGCCGAGAATTAAGGTGGCTTGAGATCCAAGCGATTAAACGAATGTGCTTGACGGAGAGGAGAAATCTGGGAGAAGAGTGTGGTAGAGAGCGAGAAGAATAGGGGTGTAAATAACACGGAGTGAAGGAGTGGGGCGAGGGGGGAGTGGTGGGAGAGGGGATGGGGTTGCGGATTGTGGCCGGTTTGCCAGGGAGTGAACCCATTACCTGTCGACGATCTAACCATAGTGGGGTCACATGCGCTGCCCCATGAAGCTTTATGGGTGATTTCTTACTCGCGGATGAGTTTCCATAATTGAATGGGACGTATGAGGGGCGGTAACGCAGGTGGGGGAGCTTTGTCTGTTTCGCACTTGATGGTCATGTTCTCTCTACTGCTTCTCTTTTCTTTTCACGAGTGGGCTCGGTTACGCACCTTAGCTCAATTTTGGGAAACAAGGCAGATAAGAAGAGATAAGAATATAAGATGGTATATATTATAATATATAATGTTTATATTCATATATATATTATATATATATTAAATTTAAATATGATATAATATATATAAGATATATATAGGTATATATAATATATATATTATTATATGGTAATTATACTATTATATTGTATATTATAGTATATAGGGAGTTGGCACGGTGCGGGTGTAGGGTGACGAGGAGAGAGGTGTGTTTTGCAGGTGTGTGGCGGAATATGTATGTTTTAACATAAGAGAGCGAGATGCGGTTGTTTTTTGTGGAAGCATAAGTTGTTGTGCACTTGAACTAATAAATTCTTCTGTTGGCTCTTCATCACCTTCAATGGGACAGCTTGAAACAGGCAATTGTAAAGTTTTCTTGTCCCATAAGATCCTGAGCGTTGTAATTATTGCTAAGTTCATGGCTGAACAGCTCGTTCCC
>JABUQX010055853.1:0-27500 GCA_015478945.1 Trachelipus rathkii
ATATATATAGATAATATATATATATATATATTATATATATTTATATAATATATATATATTTATATATATTATATATATATATATATATTATATTGATATAATATATATATATATTAGTGGGGGGTGATTAATATATTAGTATATATATATAAATTATATATATATATATTATATATATATAATTAATATATAAATTATAATTATATATTATATACTATATATATATTTATATATATATATTATATATTATTATATAATATATATAATTATATATTATTATATATATAATTATTATATATATATATATATATATATATATGATAATTATTATATATATATATAATTATATTATAAATATATATATATATAATATATATATATTAATAATTATATATATTATATATATAATGATATATATAAAATATATATATAAAGATATATATATATATAAATATATATATATATATATATATATATATATATATATATATATATTAATATATATTAGATATATATATTATATATATATATAATATATATTATATATATATATATATATATAATATAGTATATATAGGGACGGTGCGGTGCGGGGCCTTTATCACGGGTATAATGATTTATTTAAGTTGTTTTTATAATTATTCATTTTTAACTTTATTTAATTTAATTATTTAATCTTATTTATTTATTTTTATTTAATAAAATAAAAAGAAAAATAAATTAAAATAATACGAAATAAATAACAATGCATTACGTTATTCGAAACATGCGCTGTTTTATCTGGAGACACGTTGTTGTTTCATAGTTTCACTGATTACATCGAATCGGTGGATCCTTGGAGTCAGTACAGTTTTTGGTGTATACTTTAGGAGGTTTACTTTTAATACTAACGCACATGATCACGAGCCCCTAAAATGGAGTTATTTACCCTTTTTAGGGGTCGAGCCGATGGGGGACGGAGGGGGGACGTTTCATACCCCCGTAGGGGATGGTCGGAGGAACCCCGCGACACCAAAAGCCAAAGAGCGGGGGTTCCGGAGCTCCCCGGAGGGGGATTTAGTCCCCCAGTAGGTCCACCTAGAGCTGACGAGACCCCGACTCCTGACATCGGTGCGGTATACCCTGGTATTCTTTAGTGATATACCCCAAAAAACAATAAATCCCAAAATGGTACTTTGGGACCATTATTCGCAACAATCCTATTCGTACTCTATAAAATCTCCAAAACCATTTTGGAATTGGTTTATATTACACACACAATATATTATTATTATTATATTATATAATATATATATATATATATATATAGTATATAATATTATATATATATATATTATATATATATATATTATATTATATATATATTATATAATATATATATATTATATAATATATATATATATATATATATATTATATATATTTTATATATATTATATATTATATATATATATATTTTATATATATATTATATATATTAATATTTAATATTATATATATACTTTATATATAATATATATATAGTAATTATATATATATATATATATATATATAATATAATTAATATATTATATTTATGACGACAGCCGTATTGACGCAAACTATCTGACCGTTCCAGTCAAACGTGACCCTGAAGAGTTGACGTTGACTTGACGATCACGGCTCTTCAGGTATATCCACATCACGAACGAGTCCGTTTGATGTAAATCTTTCCTATTATGTAATAATTTCATTTATGTGGCCAACTTTCGCAAAAAAAATTACGGAATTTTATGTAACATATGAAATTTGCAAAAATAGATCGGGTTTTCGTATAATGCTTATTCGTTCTGCTGAGACGAGTAGCACGAATGGCGAGTGTCTCTGATTATATATAATTAATATATATAATATATAATATATATATATATATACTTTAATTATATAATATTTATAGTATTATATATAGGATTAAATATATATATATATATATTATATATATATATATTATATATATATAAATATAATATATATTATATATTATTATTTATATATATATATGTATATATATTAATATATATTAGTGCGCGCGCGCAATAAAAATTAAACAACACAAAAACAAATATGACAATCTCAAGCATGTATGACGTCCATTGACCTATGTGAACATCATGTATATCGCTCGGCTGGAACAGGCTTCAAGCAGTGACGTCATTTTTAAAATACTGATAGACTAATATAGGCTCTGGGAGTCAGAGTAAAATACTGTCTCTGATTGTTCTCTTGCATGACGTTTATGGAGCAAATGGGCGAGGCTTAGTGGACGCCAGAAAGTACTGATAGCGGATTGGAAACCTAATCCATTTTTGATTATTAAATCCTCGTTGTCGGCGTGATATTGTCACGTGTATAATATATATATATATCTATATTATATTATTATATATATTATAGTATATATATATATATATATAATATATATATACTATATATAGATTATATATATATTCAACTTATAATATATATATAATTATATTATATATATATATATATATATATATATTATCTACTATTATTGTAATGTATGCAACATGCTAGCTAGAACATTTGCTCCATTAGTCAAGTTCCCATTACAATGTTTGTTTTCCTTCCCTCAGACTAGCGTGTGCTGTAAATACGCCCGGCCCATAGATACAGTATATATATATATAATAATTATATATATATATATATTATTTATATATGATATTATATTATATATTATTAATATATATATATAAATTATATATGATATATATATAATATATATAATTAATATATATATAAAATAGCAATAAATATATAAAATATATATATATATATATAATATATATATATATATATATATATATATATATATATAGTATATATATATTATATTAATAATAATATATAAATATATATATATATATACTTATTATATAATATCTATCTAATAAATTTATTTCTTTATTCAAAAAGAAACAAAGGTCTAAGATTATTTTATCGATGCTTCACATTGATAAAATAATATCCCCGACCTCTGGAGCCTTTTTTTTATTATTACTTATTATTATTATTCTGTGTTCGGGATACGTGATGTAATGTCGGCAACAGTTGTATAATGTGCGAGTATAGATATGTATGTCTGGAGTGGTAATATCCAAAGTTGGAACTCCCATAAGGTGAACCCGGCACTGGAGGACAGTATGTCGAGTCGATGGTGTGCCGCCTGCGCCTGGCGGGGATTATACGACAGGCGAGGAACGTATGCCCCCCTGGCGGGGGCGGCCCGGAACCCCCCGTCTGTGTGTGGTGTTGGATTGGGTACCGGGGTCCGCCGCCCTGCCCCCTACAGGTTAGGAGAAAACTCCCCCTTCGCGGATCGCGTGTCGCGAGTCATTTCTCGATGCCTCACCTATCTAGGGCCAGGTGTGGAAATTAATATATATACTTATTATTATTATTATGAATATTAAGACAATTATCTCATCGCCTATAAGTGATAGGTCCGAGTTTCTCAAACGTTGGTTTATACAGTAAGTGTTATTGTTATTAATTATTCAGTGAACTTGCCAGACCACTCATATTTCTCGTGAAGTTAGGTTATATGATTGATGTAGAAGGTGTTATGAGCAATTGAAAGATCCCCTGCACTAGAAAGGTAAAAGTTTTCTCTTATCATAAGAACCTAATTAACAGCGGAGTATTATAGTCTCCTCGTGAGATGACCTATCCTGCCCTCTGAGGTTCATTGGAGGATGTAACTTATGTGGGAAAAATAATTGAATCTCTATATCCCATTGTCCTGTATTGGCCCTCGTGAAAATAGGATTACTCGGGCTAAGATAGTACCTCTGGAGGTTATCTCCGATCCAGCGGTGGTAGGCTTAGGCTCTCTTATTGGTGCCCTAAAGTTAAAAATAAGATATAGTAAAATTATGATAATTAACTTCGACAACAAATGAGAAAAAATTTTCTATTAATCTATTCGAAAACTCCAACGTGGACATATATATAGATCAAGTCGTATTCAGGTCTGAAATATATATATATTTAAATAAGCAAAAATAATAAATATAATATTAATTATACATTGATAGTCATGTATTATTATTATCACATTAGTTATTTAATGGATATTATATAATGTTATCAGCTATTGAACCATCAACGTCTGACACTATTAACCATCAACGTCTGACACTACTTATTATATCCATATATTTAAACTTAACTACTGAAATAAAAAGATTATTAAGTGAATAGAACATGAATTATATAATAATAAAATAATAATGTAATAATAGATTTAAAATAGAATATATAATAATAAATATATAATATAATAGTATATAATATATAATATATAATAATATATATATATATATATAGTAATAGTATATATTATAGATTGAAATATATTATAATATAATAAATAAACGTAATAGTATTATATGATATATAGTATAGTATTAAATCACGTAGATGTGTGAGTTGAAAAAAAAATTTAATTATAAATAATATATATTATTAATAATTCACAGTGTAAGTTAGTTAAATTATATAACAATATATACTAGTAAAGTAAAGTAAATAACATAATTAAAGTAGGAAATAGAAAATATAAATAATTAGAAATAACCTATATATATATATTTAGATATTTATAAAAAAAATATGATTTAATAATACATATATATAAATAATATTAATATATATCATAAATATAAAATATAATAAAGATATAATAATATATTATATATAAAAATAAGAATTAATTAATATTTATAAAATAAATATATATAATAATATTATATAAGAATATAATATAATTAATATATATTATATGTAAAGCATTGGAGCATGAAAGCTATATTGATCAATATATATTAGGGTTAAAAATATTAAAAAAATTTTAGTTCGGGTGTAGAGTGAAAGTTCAAGTATTGTTACGAAGCAAGTTAATTATATGTAGATAAGTATTCTGAGGAGATGATATATGTTATTCTTTTTTTATTTTTCTTTGGAGTGCTTGCTGCCAAAAACTCCTCACCTGTTCTAATTGAAGAGATAAGTGTGGAAATTTTACTTATGCTTTACAAGGACAATGTTAGATACACAAGTTATGTTCACTTCATGTTTGAAATCTTATATTAATCCACTAATATGGAGTTTTAGAAGGTATCATATAGTGTGTATTCTATTTAGCCGTAATAAGAAGAATTATAAGCATTGCAGAGGCGTAATTAGTGAAAACTCATTATAATTTTAGATTATAGATTCTTAAGTTCCCAATATATAAGGTACTGATGTGTGTTAATGTGGGTAGATTTGACATTTATAAGTGCAATTTATGATGTGTTTAGCAGACTGAGTCGCTCGTCTGTCTATGAGTAGAATTATATGTTTTATTATCAGACTGAAAGTTGGTAGGATACGCAGGAGTTGACAGTGGCATAATACTTGCGGAAAGTACTTGATTACGACTTTACTAGCCTAGTTATCAGTAAGTAGAGAAGGTGAATAAAATATTTACTCTGTTAAATCCTTCAAATATTGACCGTGTCATGTTTATTATTACATTATATATTAGGTATTTTGTCGTAACGCTGAACGAATGCGGCCTGCCGAAAACGATATGAGATGAAGAAGAACGATATATGCACAATTATTTTTGAGAGTCATATGTTTTAAATGACCTCTATGGGAGTCCAGAAATTAATGTGGATAATTTTATAACTATGTTTATGCTGGCGAATGCGTATATATAGATCTTTAATTTTATTTTGCAAGCAAGCGACTGCGTAAGAACTGCAACATATACTTTTAAGTAGGTTCCTGTTTAACGAGTGCGAATAACGAATTAGTAATTCAGGTAATAATTTTATAAAATATAACATAAATTAATATTTGATATCATAGTAATAGTGATGTAAATAATTTATTTATATAATATAGTTTAAAAGATAAATATAATATTTATTCTAAGTAAAGCATTTCACGAAAAGTTTAAATGGTTAAATTTAGTATATGGTTGCAACATATGATATATTTCACACATTGATAACAAAGTCTCAAACGTTTGTAAGTGAGTAAGAGAGCCAAACATTGCCATACTCAAGCTGTTTTTTGGTATCGCCTGCACAAATTACATACAATATTTTCACTTTTTTAATTTATTTCGTATAAATGAGCTGAATTAAAATAAACATTATACTGTATATTTGGTTTAACTCAAAACATCCAGTCTATATAATTCAAAGCATAATATATTAATACATTTAACTGATTTATTTAAAATAATATATAAAGTTATTATATATAATAATTAATAATATAGAGATAATAATATATATAAGTAATATATATATAATAAATAATATGTAATATAATATAAGGATAATATATATATTAATATAGTATATATATATATTAATAGTATATTTATATATATATATTATGAATATATATACGTATATATATATTTATAGTATATATATATGTATATATATAATAATATACATTTATATACATATATGATATATATATATGTATATATATATTAATAGTAATATATAATTAAAATAATATAATATAAATATTAGTTATATATATATATATAATAAGTAATATATAATAATATACTATATATATTAATAAATAGATATAATATATATATATATATAATATATATATATATGATATATAATAAATATATATATAATTAATATAATATATATATATTACTATATTAAATATTAATTTTGATAATAATATATATTAATATAATATATAATTATATATATTTATTATATATATAGTATAATGATAAATTATAATTATATTATATATATAATATATATATAATAAATAGGGAAAAAGTTAAATATGGAAGAAAACGTAATAATCAACGTTCGTATGTAAATTGACTATATGAAACAATAATATAGTATAGATATTAGTAACTAATACGATATAAAATAAATAAAGATATATATATAATAAATAAATCTTACATACTAAGACATTTCCACAATAACACACAAACGGTTTCACCGTTCCCGTGATATGATACTATAATATAAATATATATTATTATATATTATATATAAAATAATATATTTAATATAATATATATTATAAAAAAAAATGAATAATAATATAAATAATATTTATAATATAAAAAAAAATTATAAACTAAAAATAAAAAAATATATATATAATAATATGAAATTAATAATAGAAAATATTATTATATATATATATATATAATATAACTGTTGTATATAATTGATTTTATATATATCTAAAATTTATATATATATATGTTATATACTTTTATTGCATTGAAGTAAATAAATATTATATAAATACTAAAAAATTTTTTTATTTTTGATGGTAATAATATATACAATATAGACAATATCGTATCTGTTAAATTTTTACTTAAGTAACGACTAATAGATAAAATATTACTAATATATAATACATTTAATAAAATATGATGAATGATAATTTAAAATAAGTAAATATGATATATAGATAATATGAAAATAATATATAATATATATATTTATAATAGTATTGTAAAATACTAAAATATAATATATATTTGTATATATAATTTAACAGTCATGTTATTAATTATAAATACAAAACAGTATTTCCAACTAATACAAGATATATTGATTCTCTTGATTAGGCTATAATAGTACCTGATTGTATTATTTTATTTATTATATTTTTTTATGTAAAATTAATTCTATATATCCTAAAATCAGTGATTACTATCAAACATCATTATGCTTATTTTTTTTCTTGTTAATTAATATAGTGGTTATTTTGATTCAACATTTCATCTTTAAATAATGAATGATGACCTAACAGGTAAAATTTAATAAGGATAAATATATTATATACTATTTTTGCTTATGGTCTAATGACTAAAAGACGAAGCCCGGGTTTTTCATTTTATGGTGACTTTCATCGATATACCACGGTTGATTGTTTAGTATGCTTTTCATGAATGTTTGAGATATTATATAGAATAGGTATTACATATTAGCTGTCTTTGCAAACGTGGTTAAGTTACCGCCAATTCATCTTAAGAATATGTGAATCGTTATTCAATTGGTGGAGTAAAACCTGCTTCTGGGGGTCTGGCCGAGATATATTTGCTGAGTTCATACAAGTATGAAATAAGTTTAACTGCATAATTATAATAGTAATAATGTATATATATATATATAATATAGATGTATATATATTAATATATATACATATAATATATAGATGCATACAGATTATATATAATATATATAGATTATATAATTAATAATATTGATATATATATATAGAGAGTGATTACCCAATTATATATAGAGAGTATACTATAGAATACTTATAATATATATATATTTAATATATGTAAGTATATAATTAATATTATATATATATTATATATAATTATATATATATATATTATATATAAATATATATATATATATTTATTATATAGATAATAAATACGTTTTAAAATAAATATTTATGTTATTATATTTACATATAAATATATAATATAGATATATTAACATATAAATATAATATATATATATAATTATTATATAATAATACTATAATGTATTATATATTAATATTATAAATATATATAAATATATAGATATATATATAAATATAATATATATAGTATTATATATATATAATTATATATATATAATATAAATATTATATATATATATAAAACTAATATAATATAATAATTATATATATAATAATATATATATTATATATAAATCAATATATTATAATATATATTATATATATATAATGTATATAATATATAATATATATATATAACATTATATTATATATATATATATATTAATAAACATATATATAATATATATATATATATAGAATATATATTATATAATAATATTATATAATATATAATATATATAATATATATATATATATAATATAAGAATAATATTATATAAAATATATATTATATATATAATATATATAAAAAACTTACTTTTGTGTTGAAGAGAAATTAATTTGAAAATATACCCTTGGCACAATAAAATCTTGTATTATCCGCACATTAAAATATTTTACACAGAATTAAATTAAAAACCTACGTATTAAAATTTTTACTTGTTTCGCAATACATTATAAGGCCTCTTTCAAAATTTAAGGTTGACAAGAAATGAAATACATACAGAAAAAAAAAGGCACTAAAACTAATGTTTGATTCTGAGTTGGTTGGTCCTTATGAATCTTTTTTCTTGAGTATCGCTTTACAGAAAATTCTTGAAGCAAGCAGAAAGAGTTCCTGAATCTTATCCAAACTTATCTCCCCGCCTGGAATCATGTTAAAAATTATCTTGTATTTATAAAGATGAACACCGATTCTTATGAATTTTTCTTTTGGAACAGATTGCAATATTTCAAAAGGAGAAGCAGCATGTAAGTTTAATTTTATGGCTTAGTAACCTGACCGATGAAAAGTTAGAGGCTGAATTTGTTAGAATCTTTGAATAAATCAGCCCATAGCTGATTCAATCTTCTGCTGGAAAATCGTTGCTCCCAATTTATAAACTTTGGCAACATTGCCAAACATGGAATCTTGTTATAATGCACTTGAGAATATTATGAACGGATGTGGGCAGCGGTAAAAATATTCTATATAAAGAGGTAAATTAGGATTTGTAATAATATATTGTTTTTATCAGTAATAAGTACAAATATGTAAATTAGAAGATTATTTAATTATAATAATTATTAATAATTTATAAATAAATTAGTTTATTATTCAATTCAATAAACTTAATAATTTTGAAACATATTTATGCTAAACAAAGTTATTTGTAAATTAACTCAAGTTCATCAATCTAAAGATTGCAAGTATTACAACACTTCTTAATGATTACTTTTAAAACAAGATAGATATAAAACTTTTTAGTTACTTATTATATATATATGTAGGATAGTGATAGTTATACATTATTATATATATTTTTTCATCTTACAGAGATCAATAATAATATTTAATGCAGTAATAATATAAGATTTCTATTATAAGTATATAAAACCCAGGATAAAAATGATATAATTATGTAAATGAATAAATCTAAGTAATCAACCAGGATTTATAAAAGGCCATGTGTTTGAGTAGATATATATGATATATAATTAAAATAGTATTGACGTTGTGTATACGGCCCCAAATCAACCATAAGTAATAAACTTCAATATTAAATAATTTATTAATTATAATTAAGCTATGTCAAGAAGAATTTATAATAAATAGAAAATAAAAAAGATATAAAAAATAGTGATAACTAAGAGTGATAAAGGTAACCAAATTGTAGTAATATCATAAAGATTATATCAGTAAATGTAACAATATTCTTTCAGACAACAATACATATTCCAAACTTAATAGTAACCCTATTATAAAAAAAATCCCAAATGTACAATTTTCAGGAGAATCGTTAAAACGTATTTGCAAACAAAATTACTACCATTCACACTAAGTAATAGAATCTTACGATGACTTAATTTTAGCTCAATTTTACAGCACCTTTTCCAAAAAACCCATAAAAACCAAAACACCATTCTACGTCCGATCATTTCAAATATCAATTGATGTAACAACTTTAATAAATGTCGTTCATGGCTCTTGCATCCAAACTTAAAAACCCTTTGAATAGCGCAAAAATTCCAAACCTATCATCTTCCAAATAACCGACTAGATTTCATTAAACGCTGCTCCAAAATCTTTAAAATCCTTCTACACATTCAAGTTTTTAAGTTCGATGTTAACTCTTTGTTCAACATCTTTCCTCGTTAAATCACACTCCATCTATTTGGGAAAAATAATATTTCTTAGAAACAAATCTCGTCTAAACATCTTTTTGACCTTATTAAAAAACTGATTCTTCTTTCTCTCGAAACATAGTTTTCACTTTAAATCTTTTTTCCCAAGCAAACTTATGGCCCTTGCTAGATTCCGTCCATTATCCCCCATTCTAGTTAAATCTTTAATGAGTTAATTGAATTTATTCATATAACTCATCATCCTCTTCTTTCTTATTCTACATGCTTCTTAGAGTCACGAATCTTTTGTCATTCCTAAAAACACAATATCAATAGATATTTTGCACCTAATAACAAATTCTCCTTCTATTTCTCTTTCACTCATGAGTTACCCCAAAATTTCTCCTTACCCTTTCTCGATACTCTAATTTCCTGGAAAAACTTAACTTGCCTGTCATACTCTGTCTATAGGAAACCCACATCTTCATCATCATATATACATTGGTTCTCTACTCACACATATAGTACAAAATTAGCCACTCTTACTTCACTTTATCTGGACAGCGTAGTACCAGATGAAACATTCATCCACACTATATACTTGAGAATGAGCAACAATCGATGCAAAAGCTCCACAAGCATTCCTCATCAGTAAAAAATCCAAAAATTGATAATATCAATATCCCCTATTTCCAAAACTAATGTAACATATCTTCCCATTCCCTTCAAATTATAAATTATAAATAAACAATATTCCTTAAAACATTCTTATTAAAAACAAATACCATTCCTCTTAAAAGAATTTTAAACCACCCCAAAATCCTTTAATAATATATTCCAGTGCATTATTGGAGATGGTGCAATTCTTTCAAATTTATACTTCCGAGGGAGGAATTCTTCAGAGAATCAGCATGGGGATGATTTAATCAAAGATTCTAAAAAATTTCAGCTCTTAACTGTCTCATCGGCAGGTCTAGTTCTTACTAGCCCATAAAATTAACGTACAGATGCTATCTCCTCTTGAAAATATTGCCAATATGTAAAAAGAAAAATAATAGAACGGTGTCATTTATTAATACAGATTCAATTTTAACAAGATTTCCAGGCGAGATAAAGTTGGATAAGATTCAGAACTCCTTTCTGCTTGCTTCGAAACTCTTAAAAGATATCAAGAAAAAAGATTCATAAGACCAACCAACTCAGATATCAACATTAGTTTTGTCCCTTTTTTTCTGCTAATGCTATTCATTTTCTGGTCAACTTAAATTCTAGAAAGAGCCTAACATGGTATTTAGCGAAAACGTAAATTTTTATATAAGTTCTTATCTGCTGAAATATTTAATGTGTACGATAATAAAGATTTATTGTGCCAACGGTAAATTTTCACATATATATATATATATAATATATATATAATATATATAATATATATATATATATAAATACATATATAAAACTATATATAAAATAAAAATAATTAATATATAATATATATAATAATATATAATAATATATATATATATAATATTATAATATATAATAATTATTATATATAATATATATAAATAGAAATATATATAAATAAATATATATATATATATATATATATATTATAATATATATATATATTATAGTATATTTAGTATGATATATATATATATTTATATATCATAAATATATAATAATATATATATATAACTATATATATACTATATATACTATATATACTATATATATATATATATATATATATAATATAATAGATATATATAAAAATATACAGTAATTATATAATACTATATATATATAATATATATATATATTAATATAACTATATAAGATAGTATATATATAATATATATATTATATATATATATATATATATTATATATATAAATATACTAGAGAGATATATAATATAATAAATAAATATATATTATATATATATATACTAATTATATAATATATTATAAATACTTATATATTAATATATAATATATATATTAATAATATATATTTATATATATATAAATTTTAAATATGTTATATATAATATAATATATATATATATATATATATATAATATAATATTATAATATTATATATATATAATAGTATATATATATATATTAATATATAATATATAATATATATATATAAATTATATAAAATATATATATATATAATATATATATATAATAATCATATATATTATAATATATACTAAATATATAATATAATATAATATATATATATATATTTATATTATTATATATACTATATTATTATAATATAATATATAATATATATAATATATATATATATAATATATTTATATATATTTATATAGTGTTATATTATTATACTATATATATATATATATTATATATATAGTAATGATTATAATTATATATATATAATATTATATATATATATAAATTTATTAGATATATATAATAATATATAATATAATATATATCAATGTATATAATATATAAATATATAAACCAGTATATATATATATATATATATTATATATATATATAATATTATATATAATATAAAATATAAGTTATAGACCTAATATATAACTAATATTATATACATATAATATAAATAATATATTATATTATATAGTATAATATATTTATATAGTATATATAAATATATATATAATATATATATATTATATATAGTTAAAATATATAATATATAAAAAGAATTTATGTTAATATATATTATACTAAAATATATATATATATATATATATATATAATAATTAAAATATATAATATATATTATGATATATATATTATTATTTATATATATATATATATATATAAGATAATATAATTAATATATAACATATAATAATAATATTATATATATTAATATAATTAATATTATTATAATATATATATTATATATAATAATATATAATAATAAATATAATATAAATATTAATTATATATGATTATATACTATAATATATTTATATATTATATATATAAATATAATATATTATTTAACATAATTTTATTTAATATATTATAAATTATAGATATATAATAGTTTTATATATTATATATTTATTTATATTATATATATAATATATATATTATATAAATGTATAATATATTTATATATATAAATATTAATAATAAAATATATATAATAATTATATATAAATATTATATATTATATAATTATTATTATTAAATAATAATTATTATAATTATATATATATTTTAAATTATTATATTATATTATATATATAATATTTATATATATATTTTACATTTACCACCACTCACGGGCAATTGCCTTCAAAAGGTAAAAAATTGCCCTTTTTTTTAAAGAGGAAGGGGCAAAAAAGAGATTAACAAATAAAAATAAATAAATAAATAAAAAAACAATTATATAAGAAAAATTTAAAAATTAAAATAAATTGGAAAATGAAAGACCTTACCCGGGACCCGTTGCCTAACGTCTATATCTCTTCAGAGTGGCGCAGATGCAGGGAGTTAAATTAGAGAAGATAAATATTGCGTGGAAATTAAAGAAGCAAAATTCCCATATAAAAACAGATTGCTGTTGGAAAGAAGGAGGTATCCACAACGAGTGCATTCCTGAGTCTCTCTATATTTCACACAATCTATATAGGAGAACAAGAACTCTTGGTTACCCGATCTATCTCTGAGACGAGAATGTGAGAGGTCTTAGTTCTCACGTAGCCACCTACCATTTAAACCTATAGAAAAGTATATAATGGTGTTGTACCTACGTCACACACAGAGAGAGAGGGTCAAGGGAGTCAGAGTATGGGACAGTTTATAAATCCATCTTAGCCTTACCTTCAACTCTATCCAAAAGGAGGGAACGGATCCACACCAAAATGTTGTGAACAGTATTCCATAAAGGCCCCGGAAAGAATAAGACCTTATAATAAACGATATGAGCAGAATTTATAAATATGATAGATACTCAATCTGAAACAAAAGAATAAATCCCAAGCTTTTTTGCAGGCCCATTTTAGCAAACCGATGTATGTGAGGTCTCCAATTATATATTCACTATATGTTAGTCCTAGAATGTTCTTGTGTTGTACGGTAAGACACGATAGAGCCAGTTCGATAAGGTTATGGAAAGTTTTGGGAGCTGTCGTATTTTTTTAGACGATGTTGGAGATTATGAAAGAGTTTGAGTCTCAAAAGGAACTGCACAAGAGGACGACCCCCACGTGGAAAAGGCCGTATGCCTCTGTATATGTTGCGGCAAGAAGGAAATCAAAAGCGGATAGACGAGAGAAGCAACTCAACGACAAAAGACGCTTCACAATTTAAAAGGAGTGAAAAAGTGGAAGTGGAGGCAGCGGCATAATGAAAAGAGGAGAAGCAGCGCGGAGAAGATCGGTTGGGATGTGAAAAGGTAGGGAAAACGTGTGAGAGAAACCAGAAAACCCTGAGGAACACCACAAGTGTAAGAAGAAATGGAGAAAGAGATGCGTGCCGATTTTGCAACAAGAGCCTGAAAGTGTGTGTGAACGACGGAAAAGAAAAGCGTGGAGTGCAAGAGAAGCAATAAACATCCGGGGCCGAACATAAACAAAAAAAGAGGCGGAAAAACCGCAACAGGCACAATGGGGCGAGGCGCCGTCTGCGAAGGAAACGGGGGGAGTGTCGGGAGCGTGCGAAACTGGGTCGCGGCGCCAGGGCCCACAACAGGGGCGCAGCCGCCTGAGGAGCGGGACGGCGCGCATAGGCGGACGGGCGCGGAGGTGTGCACCGCGGTGTGGAGGAAGGTGTGTCGAGGGCAAAGCCAAAAGCGGTGAAAACGTGTGCGCACTGCCAGGTCAGACCCCGCGAGCGGGGCGCCATAGGGGCTGAGCTCGCGCGATGACGGACCACACGGCAGGGGCGCGAGGACGTAGCACTCGGGACCACCACGGGACGACCCCGCGTAGCCCAAGGCGGGCTGGGCGGGGGGCAGAGGGCGGGGATAGGTAATGCCAGGGCTGGTGCCGTGGCCTGCGCCACCACGGGGCACCATGATGGTCTTCGGCCAGTCGGGTCCTGCCGGGTATATATATATATATACCTAAAATATGGTAAGTCCGAATCGGGGCACTGAAAAACCTATGCGGCTTATGTAGTATCCGCAGGGACGATCTTATGAGGGCTACTAGGTAAATATGATATCGGTATGGTATACTGGATGATACTGATATGTTATAAACTATCTGGCTACTCCCTTTGGTATAAACAATTAAAATTCTTCATCGGATGTGAGGCAGACGGAACATGACCTCAGGACTCCAAGGTGTATAAAATTGAGTCATGTGCCTGTTTTTTCCCTTCAGCTTATGAAATTAGCATTAGTAATAAATTTATTTTTTGCTTCTCGTAAATTTCAAACAATTAGAAAAATGAGTTTATGAAATAAGGACTTTTTGTCACGGAACGCTGCTCAAAGCTTTTACACGGAAGATTAATTTTGTGTTTTAATGTAAAGATTGTCTGTCGAACTTTAAATATAATAAATAAAAAATATATAAAAATGATTAATATGAGCAAAACTAAATTATAAATAATGCGAGGAGGAATATGTCCAATATAAGTGAGATGAAGGTAGAGCTGGAAGAGCTAGTATAGGAGTACAGCAGGTCTACATATGAACCGTGCCTCAAAAGCGTAAGATGGCAAGTCCTAACACACAAACGTCCAGGATCCGAAGGTGCAGATAAGCACAGAGTAACAGGAAGTTAGAATAGATATAAGCACCAGGGTATAAGCTCGAATCGACCATGAAACCAGTACGTACTAAGTCTGGAAAGAATAGAGGATATAGGATATGGAGTAAGTATAAGCGATAGATATAGGGGAGATAGTGGTTAAGGAGATGAGGATAAATACATTGGAAGAAAGTTATATATAATGAACAAGTGAGGAAGGCAATAGGTATCTAGATAGGAATTATGCAGTAGCTACGGATACCGTTACGCGGGGGGGTAAAGCGAATATAAAAAGGGCGGCACTATTCAGCAGTATAAATCTAATGTAATACTATGAAATAGGCGAAAGTAGCGTATAATATTAGAGGGTGAAGAGGAACGATAGGATCAATGGCATGGCACTAGGATTACGCAGAGAAACACACCCTCTCAAAACACTCTGTTATAAATAAATAAAATCCATGCTATAGTATCCTACTTAATATTATAAGATAATTATAGATATATATATATATATCTAATATAAAGATATATAGATATATATATAATATAGATAAATACTAATATATATATATATAGTAAGATGATAATAATATATATAAGAATAAAAGATATATCATTATAAAATAATATAATAATAATAATATAATATATATTTATAAAATGATTATAATATAAATAGATATATAATTAATATATATTATAAAATAGTATATAATATTATAATTATATATATAATATAATAATATAAAATAAATATATAATAATGATAATATGGAAATATTGCGCTTTAAAATCACCTTTTTCGTTCGTTTGTGTTGTAGCTAAACCAACCAAGTATCTTAGCCTGAGTTCAACGTGCGTGAGGTACACGCGACTGTAAAACTGACTCGGGTACCGGAACACAGCATTCGGACGATAACTTGACAGAAAATATGATTAAAGTAAATATAGTAAAATATATCGATAAATATAATAAATAATATAAATAAATAGAATATTATATAAATAAAAAAAAAAAAAAAAATAAATAAATATATATAAATAATACATATACATAATATATGAATTAATATATAAATAAAATAAAATATATAGTATATATATATTAATACATAATATAAATATACTAATATAATATATATAATATCAAAAGGATAAGTATAGATAAACAAAGGCAAATTGCGTATAGATTAAAAATCGTGATGCTGATACCTAACGCCCACTTTAAGCATAACTAAATTAAAAGGGAGTAGATTAGTAATACCTATCCTATTGCAAACGGATCACGTGTTGCAGAAGCAATAGCAAGTCAAATAACACTATTCACGGACTCACGTTTGCAATCAGCATTAATGGGACGCTAAATCTAAGATTGATTCACGGTTAGCAGAACAAGGGAAACTAAGAGTGACAAAGTTGGTAACATATATAGATACAAGTATAATTAATAATAGAGTAGATCTAATAATATAAGATAATAATATATATCTTATAGAGTAAGATTATATATGCATAAGAACATAAAAATGAGAATAGAATAATGTTGTACATATAAAAGGATGGTACTAGTCTATATAAATATAGAGAAAAGATAAATATATATTAATTATAATTATAATATATAGTAAAAGAGTAATTTATAATAGAAGTGAGTATAATAGAAGTGAAAGATTCGTAGCAGTCAAAAATATTCGAAATTATAGTTCAGTTTTACAAATAATTATACTCGACATTGTCTATATCACATCATATCAACTACTCAATCGATACATTAAAACTAAATAAAATCCATATATTAGACTAAAAGATCATATTAAGTTAAAATATTATTTACATTACATTTAATTATATATTAATATTAATATAATTAATAAAATATATATATAGTAAATTATAAATAATATATACTCACCTTACTTCAATAATTAAATTATATCTTAGAAATTACACTTACAATATTTCTTACCTTAAAATTAGGACCTTTTATTATAAAATGACTAATAATATTAAGTTTCATATTAACATTTGATGATTCTCATGATTGAATGTTAGTGCCATAATAATAATTGCTCAGCTAGTTTAACATATTATGAATTCTACTATTATATTTATCTAGTAGTTCATTATGTTATAAATCTAAATTATACCTCAATGAGATGAGCTTTATTATAAAATTATATCAACTCAGAAGGATCTTCACCGAATATAATAAATCTCAACTTAACTTTTTTAAAATAAATTGTTCGTACAAAATTATTTATAAGTTAATGCCTCACTAAAACTTTAATCCCTATAGCCCAACATTTATAAACTAATACATATCACTGGAGTCTCATTTCGCGTATCTCATTAACCAATTCTTGAAGTCTACGATACTAGATAAAAAAATAACCGATAACAAAAAAAATATATTACAATATATCAGCGCTATTTAATCAGATATAATGATTTTATAGTTATGGAAAAAATTCTAACCATATAGGTGAGTGATATATATAATTCAACAACCAAATCATATATGTTAAAATATATATTAACCGAATTAAGATTGTCATGCAATTATATTTTAAAAACAATAACTATTCATAAATAAAATACAGAAATAACAAAACACTAAGCGTATCAAACTGCTTACAGTTATATTCTAACTATATATTATATCCTCAATATTAATGAGAAAATTTTGGGCAACACACTCCTAAGTTATATATATATATATATACTAATAAGGATAAGCATTACCTTACTCGGGATAACGGTTATCTATGTAGGAAAAAGTGGCAGTTAATTATTAATATTACTCATTACTCACAAGTTCAACAGGTTATGTTTGAATGAGGGAAATAGAAAAAGAATAAATTCTTAATGAGTAAATGAAAGGTGTTACTATAATCATTAACACTTATATTGGAAAAAAGAAAAACCTTCCGTTACATAATTTTAACAAACCCTTAACAGCCCTAAAAAAAAAACAAACGTTAATAACTCAGAAAATACTGAAAGAGTATAGGATTAATTAGGTCAATATATAATCATACTAACACTACATAAGAGGTCCAAAAACTTCTCCAAAGTAATTAGAAATTATAAATTACCCCGTATTAAGTAAAAGCCAACAATCTTTACATGATACCGTCAAACCAGTAAATCGGATAAGTAATGTATTAAGCACCTAAGCTGCTCACAATCCACAATAGGACATACCGTAATACTTACAATAAAGGTAATAGGCTCATCTTTACTAAACAAACTCCTAACTAATTTATGACTCGCACGATTCCACACTTCACACACTATCTTTTAATCTACCTCAAACCTCTTAATTTAATTAAAAGCTGATAACAGAAGTATCCAAACATTATTTACTATATTCTCTCATAACAACTTATGCTCAAATGTGAAATTCTACGGTACTAGTCATAGCACAGACAGATAACAAGCCCCGATTATATTACACTACAACAATATATCCCACCATTTCAATATATGTTAAGCTCACACACATGACACGAACTTTCATCTTCCGTGCACCGTCAGGCAGCATAAATGTCAGTGATCGACTTAATATTATACTAAATAAAGATGAAAATAATAATAATAAAACATTTATGACTATCATTACCTCACTCCTCACAAAGAGCTCATCTTCTACTCAATCACACTCTTATACAAATACTACTTCAGTTTCAACCTAACAATACGATTAACATAACCTTCTAGTCACTTTCGATGATCATATCTCTATCTCAATTCACCTTGCCCAACATTATATAATGAATACCTTATTAAAAATACTATATTACTCCTATAACTAAATCTCTCAACCATTAAACATCAAGGCTGCTTATTAATATGAATGGTATATTTAGTCTACCCCATACTAATCATCATAGCTAAAACTATACTCTCTGAAACTAAAATTTTCATCCTCTTCCTAGTTATCACCTATTAACTTTTCAACAAAAGAATTAACCTTCACATTTCCTCGAATAATATACTATTGTCGCAAAAAAAACCCACCATAATAAAATTACACACCCCAAATATAATATAAACCGAAATCACTCACCAAAAAAAAAAAATAATAACTCAGGTAGCCGTATGATTATATACCACTCCTCTAATCCCGTCAATAAGTATTTACAACACAACCATCACATCTAAATACTTCACTAATCAACCCTATTATGTATATCAAATCCTGAGCAACGTACTATTATATCGGCACCCTCTTATTATCATCATTGTAGTCTCGCTGAATCCTACTTACCTTCATGCTGCACAGTTTACACGAACTTTACCCCCCCATTACATCTGACCTCTACAACTCACACATTAGAGCCAAGCACATATCTAACTAAACCTCCACTACACTAACTACCCTTAATGTATAAACATATAATTTTCCCTACCCATATCCACAATAATTATAATAAACATTAAAAACATACTTTTCCCAAGACTCAAACCATTCACCAAATTAAAACTCAGTTCACCCTAAACTATAGTTAAAAAAACCCCACTCCACTAGTCAAAGCCCAAACACCAACTTGACAAATTAAACATAAATTACCTGTAAAAGTATTTGACCCGCTACTATTAATATATTATATATAGATAATAAATCACTGAATCTAACAAGAGCGTATCTCAAAAATATAAATAATGATATTAACAGTATAAAACCATCGCTTCACCACCACAAGCCAATACTAAATCACGACCCGAAACTACATCTCTAGAATACTAGATAACTCTCACGCTAAAATGAATCAAAGAAGAAAAGAATAAATTTATATATTATATAGAAATTACGATCAAAATTTCAATAAAAAACGTCAAATTATCACTTCATATAATTATACAAAATGCATAATCTTCAATAATTTCACCCCACTCTAAAAACAATAATGCACATAAACCACTCAAATATTATCTCAATATAATATTTACATTTACATATATTAACTAAACTTCTCTATTCCCTAAATAACAGTCATCTCCTTCTCTCTAACTTTGAAAAATGTTAAGGTAAAACCTGACGAAAGCTCGTCATCCATATGATATGTTAACCCTCCGCCAGTGATCCCTATAAATATATAAATTATAGTGGTTAATCACCGACTATAGAGATATTACATTATCATAGCATTTTAAAATTCTCTAATATCATAATGCCGGTTGTAATAAATAGATAAAAATATATTATGTTCCTAATAATTACGGTTGTTTTCATTTAATTTTGAAAATCGATTCATGATAGTATTTGAACTATTATAAAATAAAAAATAAAAAAATAAAAAATTCAAAAAATCTCTATATAACTAATTGAAAGGTCATTTTAATAATGAACAAAGAAATAAATCTAGTTGAAAAAATTAATTCTTTACTCTACTATATGAAATTTAAATAATAATTATTATTATTGTTTATTTTTTTATTCTTGATTTTCTTTTTTTTATTTTTTTTATTATTTGTTTTTTTTTTTTTTTTGCATATGATAAAATTTAATTGAATTTACGAGAATTTTATATTAAAGAGGAGAAGCCGGTTCTGATTCATTTCAGTGGCTCTAGTACAATCGAATTCATCCAATTCCACTCATAAGAAACTGAAATACAAATCAGATATTGATTATACAACTGATACTTTTTTTCTATTCTATATTTTTAGAATACAATTGGAAATTCCTTAATTAAACTATAAATTAAAATTAGATTTGCTTTACCCACGATAATACACACCCACACACAACACACCCCACCACCCACGAACTACACTTACAATCGACAGATCATCTAATTTCTGAATACTACAATTCCATACACTACACACTCCCACGAGCAAGAAACCAAACATAATAAATATTAACGCATGACGAGCCCAAGTAGTTACATATGAGATATAAATATATTATTTCATATAATTTTGTCATGATAATAATTAACTAATTAATATAATATAATCACATAGAAAATAAATTATTAGATAAATTTAAATATTTATATAATATAAATATATAATATATATAAAATATAATAATTAATAATATAATATAATAATTAATATATTAATATAATATTATAAATATAATATATATATTATATAGATATTATAATATATATATATATATAATATGTATATATATATATATTAAGATATACTATAAAGAATATTATAATTATAATGTATATATATTACATATATATAATTATTAATAAATATTTTTTATAGTTATAAATATTAAATATATAATTAATTATATAGTATATTAAAATATGTAAGTATTAATTTATAAATATATATACGTAATAAATAGTTTTGTATAATAAAAGCCGTATATATAATACCTGATAAGTTAGAAAAATTCGAAATTCGAGCTCCTAAACAAGTATTCGCCTGGTGAAGTATTGAGTAAATTTATCTCTTTTTCTAGCAATTGATGAGACTTACCCCTCTAGTACCATATATCTCTACGTCACATCAAATAATCCCGAAATATTTGTACTAATGTATTTGATTAATACACAGAATTTAATCATAATTGTATTTTATTAAATCCCTCTCGAACATAAAACTGTAAATACTGATAACCATGATAAAAAATAGTCCACGTAATTGTACTTAGACACTTTAAATCTCCAACCTGGATGTATAAAGTTATCTTTTCCATCACGGATACAATTCGTCAGCAGCCTCATAACCACCGCGTTATGTAGACTGGCATCAACAATATATTAAAGAAATAGGAACGCTCTATCCAATATCCGTTACATACGACCTTAATTATAATAGTTGTAAACTCCAAAGTATGAATAAATGATCATAAAGAACTATAAATATTAAAATAAATCGGATGTATAATAGGTATTTGAGTTATTCTTTTAATTTCTTATTCTTAAAGTTTATAATATGATGAGAGCTATTTGTTTCATACCTAGGTATAATATACACTCTGCTCAAGATGGAGTAAAGTTAACTTCATTATTCCGTAGGAAAATCCTCCATATTAAATAGTTATCTTTAGATTCTAAACATATAATTTGTAAAATTTGATTATCAATCTCTATCCCGAATCTTCCTGTTTGTGTCGATAATGAAGACTACATTCAGTAAATATTCAGCCTTAATCTATTATCCTTAAGTTATTATTTACTCTATAGAGCTATATGACATAAATGTTCATGAATAATGTTTCGGCTTTTAATTCAAATACTGTATCTTGCGACATTAATAGACAAATGTCTCCTTGTATTAGACACTTCCAATCTAATTATTTAAATTCTCGTTCCTGACAACTTATAATCTTAGTAATCGTAATATTATTATTTTTGAGCTCAGCAAGAGTTCACTGCTAGGTCGATAATGTATTCGGGATAGACATTATGTTGTAACCTTTTAAGTACTGTTCAACAAATGTAGGATGCCAATGATTCCGATGGATGTAGATCTATCATCAATCTGAAATACTAAGTCGGAGTGATCCGTCATTTTACTCCAGGGTTGTAAAACTGATAACGATCTCTTTTTGTTATGTAGAGATATTTGTCCCAAGTTTTATATGTCCTGAGCTGTTGTATCTTATCGATTAGTTGATGATTGCATTGAAAAAGAAATACTTACTCGACCATGCACATAGTAAGTAACATTATTGTATCTTAAACAGTGCTAAAGTAGCAGAGCTTGACGCAGGCCTCTTCCCAAGTCCAGATGGTAACCTATGTATTGCATTGAAGTATTGCAGGTATACTCTAATATATATATCTACATCTAGCATGGGACTCTTACCCAGTGCAATATAGAGCATAAGTTAGTGGTTATAATAGTGCATGTTTTATAACAATCTCCTAAATAGCAAGTGCTCTGTTAGTATTTAATTATATTGTTTTTTACGAAATCTCCGTTAATTTAATAAATGTGTGTTACCTCCACCATACGCACAGCACACCTCAAGTGGGATGGCTCGCATTTTTCTATCCTTAATAATGTTACCTTCTGCAAACGACTAGAGTAGGCTGGATTATTAGATAATCGGAGATTAATACATACAGCCGTTAGGCAGTTAACTCAGAAACTACTTTATCAAATAACGAAATAAAACAAATCTGGGGAAATTGAAAGACCTAGTAAATTTGTATTCCCAAAAATCAAGACAGCTTTTTGAAGCACACTAGTTCTTGATATAACAGTATCTACCAATATTAATTAGTTTTCCAATTTTAAATTACGAAATTAAGAAATTTTTTTTTTTAAGGTAAAATGCAGTGCCAAACCAAATATTAATCATAGCTCCGAATAACAGAGATCCAGTTTGATTGATTCTCATTATTAAAAATAAAATTTATCTTTAGCAATTGATTTCGTGTATCCCGAATAAACCTAACCTACACACCGTTTTAAATATAGGTCACACTGAGAATACAGTCTAAATTATACAATCCGAATCTGAAGCAATGATTCGAGTACACCTATCTCAGATGAATCTAGGGATTCAAACTCAAAATTTTATCTCTACTTAGTCTTAACTGACCGAATCTTTGTTATTGTCTAGCATTGAAATTGAATGGGAATATTTGGAGAGTCCTGGGTGTCTATATATAGTTCCCAGCGCCGTGCAAAAGAATGTTGAACTGTAAATCCCCAACTAAGAATCACAAACATAATGAATATCAGATATTCGAGTACCAACACTACCGACGAGAAAGCATTACTTGGCCACGACACCTATAACATTTAGTATTAGAATAAAATGTCGCACCGAAGGAAAGAATTATTCGTATAACAATTCGTGTAACTTTTCCAGTCCGATTGCGACAGCCACTCTGTTAACGAGAGACTACATATAACATGCATGACTCGTTCCTAATCCTCCATATCTTGACACATACTCGAAAACGTTAAAAGGGCTAGGGCTTGGAATATGAAACATTGTATTGATGGAGAACAGAAGGCCACTGATAGTAATATGAACTTCATTGCAGACAAGGTCAAAATGATCTAATAATGAAATTGATAAACGTCTATGCGAAATAGCTCTTTCCTCAGCCCTTAAAAATAATGAGTTCATGAATTCATTCTTTCCATATGTGTTACACGTCTTCAAAACTTTGTGTCAAGGTATGGAAACAGGCAGCCAACAACTCAAATAATAATAATAATGAATGTTACTTTGGTAAAAAAGAAAATCGTAGTATAAATAAATGATATATTTTGTATGTCCTACTACAAAGTATGATACGAATATCTTAACGGACTCGCTATGATTTGGTTGTTCGTAGCCTGCTACAAATCGAGGGGTATAAAATAGAATAGAGCTAATTATAGCAGGAAAAAAAGAGAGCAATAACTTTATTGTCTCCATTATGTGAAAATAGTCATAGTACTTTTTCAGATATGTATAATATAGCACATATAAATTTTATAATCTGTTAAATAGGTAACAAGGAAATTATACTATCTATATTGTTATAGTATTAAGAAACGTAAACCATAACATATATGTATTGAGACTTGTATAACAATTTCTCATAAATATCATTAAGATGTATATAGAAAATATGTATATAAAAGTTTATTAGCGTACTATAAATAATTTACGGTAGAAGACTACTATTACAATGTAGGATCACCATTCACACACACACACCCGAGGTCAAAAGATATAGCCTTGAAGCTCAGCATGGATTTAAATTCTCGCCTGTGCTGGCTATACGGGAACCTGTTATGAGTGCAGAAATAGCGCAGTTTGAAAAGTTCACGCCATGAGCCTGCATGTGTGTTTATAGTTGTTAATTTAATGTTATGAACCAAATCTTTATCTGAGAATACAAGAATCTAATTTAGATTATAATTCATTAATCGTCATGAAGACAATAGCCATTATCTTGCAACTATATACGTGTCGTAAATATAGTTTATTTAGAAGTGAACGTGCAAAATTGAATTACGAGTTATCCAGTAAAAATAGTTATTTTATTTTAGATCGTAATAAATATTACGAAGATCATGGTGTGCCGAAAAAAGAAATGCTTTCCTAAGGTTAATTTTACCCACTTTAATAGATGGTCGGAGCTTAATGAAGTAATATTTCCACAGACGCTATTCACCTATGAATAGATTCTACGAAGAAAATTACTACCATCGGATATATAGGTATTTAACTATATAGCAACAGTTCAAAACCCCCAATCAGTCTGAGATTTACTATTTTTGAATCGCTATTTGTCAAGAAATTACATTAAAGTCCTCGCAGTATGAATACTCTCTCTCTCTCTTCCTCTCCTTCTTTACAATAATATTTCATATATATTGAGTTATTTGTATATATATATTATATATTATATATATCATTAATATCTATCTTTTAAAACATTAGAATTACTAATACATAGAGACAATTGTCTCGAAAAGATTATCCTAATATTATTCATATTAATATTTCCGTTAATGAAATAATGTAAATATAATATATAATATTTGTACAAGAATTATAATAGATATGATAGACTCACTGTTGTATTACTAACACAGCCTAGTCGCCCTTCGTATTACATAGTTAGTGAGAGCTACTTTGAGCATTACATTAATTCAGTATTCGAATTTAGGGACGAAATATTGATCTACGATTATCATTTAGGTATATTTAAGACATGTGATCGCTTACACAATGATCCAATTTTTTAGGGAACTATTGTGCTTAACATTATAATAAGGTAGGTCATTAATTGAGAGGCTAATTCATAATTCCAATTAGTGTAGAGGATCACTTGGCCGCTATATAGTATATATGAATGGATTAAAATGTATGAATTGTTAAATGAGTAGACACTAGTACTATAAAATCACTAAACAATAAGTTATATATAAATATATTATATATAATAATAATTTTAATATATAAGTATATTATAAAATCAAATTAT
>JABUQX010055853.1:32500-34099 GCA_015478945.1 Trachelipus rathkii
GTTATTGACCGCCAACCCCTTTTCTAGCCTTTTTAGCATGACATGCTCCTACGTCATGAGAACAGGCCCTAATATATGGTGTCAACTCCTAGGTTTATTACAGGTATGCAGGATTTCGATTGTGTATATTACGAATGTGCTAGGTTGTTTCCTTCTAACGAGTTGAGTTACCGCCCACCCCCCTTCTACCGCCTCTAGTAGATATAATCGTAATTGTGACAGAAATTCTGATATTAGCTAATCGATTAGTAGGACGATAAATCGACAACTGCCTTGAAATCGATTCCGCTATGGTTTACGACAGGGATCGATTCACTCCTAGCAAGAGTTAGTATTAGATATTACCCTATCCCCCTCTGTTAAGTGAGCTATCGGCCTGTGCAATGTTGCAATGCAATTATGCAAATGTTGCAAACAAAATTTGACAACATTTTGCAACATCGTTATTTTGGCGTATTAACACGTTTTAAGGGTCAAATTATATGTTTTCGGGTGCGTAGAAGCGTTTTCCGGGGTCAACGACGCGATTGGATCAAAGCCCGAGGCTCTGGCGCACCGCACCGCCCCGCGTCACATCATCTTTTTTTCGCTTTTGCCGTCTCGATTTTCTATATCACACCTACCTTTTTTTTCCCCTGACTATCACATTTCGAACCTATGTTAGATTCCGCAGCCAAACTATGGTCTTCCATGGGTTAAGTATATATATATATATATATATATATATTATTTAGTATATATTATATATATATATTAATATATATTATATATATTATATATATATATATATTATATATATAATAGTATATAATATAGTATTATATATATATTATATATTACCGCTTTTTTACCCCCCTAACGGAGAAGGGGGGTGCCCTCGTACTGTCTCCCCCCTTAATTTCTGCCTCCCTTTAACCCCCTTTAGTTAGCTTACCCCTCTTTTTGATGTTTGACCTTGATATTTCGGTCTTGGCCTTGATATTTTGGCCTTGATACCGTATCAAGGCCTTGATACCGTATCAAGGCCTGAAATTGACCTTTCATAAAAGTTCGTGGGGGATTAAGTGAGATTAAGTCGAGCACATGTAGGTAACTGACGCAGTACCTGTCCGTAGGGTACTGTCTATACCTGAGGTCATGTAGGTAACTCCCTACTTGAGTTCCTCGTATGTAATATCCTAACCTCAACACCTACACTATCACACACACACACACACACACATTCCCACACACACACCACACACACATAGACACCTCGATATTTTGGATGCTTCAACCTTAATACCGTCAACTTTGAATGCCTCAACTATTTGATACTCAACTTTGATACCTCGAACTTTGAATAACTTACGCTTGATGACTCAACTTTGATCTCAACTTTGATTACCTCACCTTTGATACCTCACCTTTGATACTCAACTTTGATACCCTCGCTTTGATGTCTCAAACTTTGTGACCTCAGCTTTGTTGCTCTCAGCTTTGATGACTCATCCTTTGTTACAGGAAAAAAGAAGGAGGAGAAGTAAGAAGAAGAAGAAGACGAAGAAGATAAGAAGAAGAAGAAGAGAAGAAGAAGAAGAAGAAGAAGAGTTTCTTTAG
>JABUQX010055854.1:10000-12500 GCA_015478945.1 Trachelipus rathkii
CGTACCCTCTTCTCCCATCCCTCCCTCCTCGCAGACATCTCCTTTATTCATCCATGGCCAGCCTCCTTCTTGGTCTCCCCCTTCCTCTCCTTCCTATCGCCCCCGCCTCCCTAACTCTTCGTTACCCCTTTGCTTCCTTTCCATTCTCAACTAAATGCCCATTACCGATCTTAAATTCCTTTCTCCCTCTTCCCACCAGACCATTCTCCATATCACGACCTCTCCTACCACACTTCCTCGCTAAATCCTCTTCTCCTGTCCTTCTACCCCTACAAAACCGCCTCAACGCCTCATCTCAATATACTCAACACTTTTTCCTAACCTGCAATTCAAACCCCCACGTTTCCATCACTCCATACAATCCCGCTGTTACAGCAGATTTTTCCACAACATACCTTATTCTTAACTTTTTTTGTGACCAATCCCCCCTTTCCATATTTTCCTCTCAGCCCAACCAAGAGCCCTCATTCCTTCACGCTATTTCTATGTTCTATCTCCTCCTTCATCCGCTCCCCCCTTACCCGCAACTCCAGTCTCCAAATATCGAATAAAATCTTACTTCTTCCAATCTACTCCCCTACTCTAACCTCTTAACTCCTCCCCTCCTCTCTTTCTTCCTCCTCAAACACTAACACTTTACCCTTACCTGGATTTATTTTAAGCCCCTTTTGTCCACACATTCTCTCAAACTCCCTCACCCCAAATACCTCAGCCCTTCCGCGTTCTTCGCCACTAGGGCACGTATATCCGCTGAAACAGGTATCAAATTTCAACTTCCCTTACTAATATCATTCTCCCCTTTCACTCAATTCCAACCCCCCTCTCCCTCACCTCACCATTCCTCTACATACACTCTCCATAAACAAAATTGAATTAGCCGCCACGGCGACATTACACACCCCTGCCTCAATCCACACATCGTCCCAAACATCTCACTCTCCCCTCCTAGCACTCTCACACACATTCTACTATTCCTATAAAAAGCCCTGATACCTTTCCCTAAATTACCCCCCACCCCATTTTCCTCCAACACCCTCCACATTCACCCCTATTCAACTCTATCATATGCTTTCTCTAATCTAAAAAAGCATTTCCTACACTTTTCCCCTTTCCTCTCAATCTTTCTCCACAAGCATCTTTAGTGTGAACACCTGTCCCACAACACCCTCCCTTCCCTCCCTAAGCATCCCTCCTTGGTTCTTTCCCTCCCATTCTCCCCTCCGTTTATAACCTCTTACTTCTCTCAATCAGTATTCTCCGACACTGTTCCCTACCACACTGTAGAAGCAAATACCTCTATATATTTCCCATTTCTCATCCTATCCCTTCCCTATCAGGGTGAACCAAAAAACCATTCCATCCAATTCCTGTGGTAAACCTCACCACTCGCTTCAACAATTGTTTGAAATTAACTCTATGCATCCATTTCCTCCACCTCCTATACAGTCCCTTTCTGCAACATTGTCCATTCTCAACACCATCCAGACCAGTCGTACTTCCCTTTTTTTCCTTTATTCATGGCCCTAATAATTCCCTCATTGTATTTCATCCCTCCCCCTCCCTCCCCCTTTACATTTCCCTCCCTCACCTCTTTGCATATCTTCCTCCCCTACCCCACCCCCTTCATTTAATAGTCCACTAAAATTCTCCCCCCACCTCTTCCTCACCCTAACCTCTCCTCCTCCTATCCAGTCCCCATCTTCTCCCTTAAATCCTCCCCCAACCCTCTCCTTCTGTCTTCCTTTTTTATAAACCTCTTTTTCCAGAAAATCTGATTCTCCTGATGTCCAAAATTTTCCGTCACTTTTCTACACCAAATCCTCTTTGGCTTCTTCTGCATTCGCCCTCTCCACCCTCCTCTTTGCTTTCCCACTCCTACCTTCCTATATTCCCCCAGCCTATCTTCTTCCCCTACTTCCCAACTCATTTCACATAAGCCTCCTTTTTCCTTTTCACCACCGTCTCTTCACCTCCTCACATCCATCACCATATCACGATCCCTTCCTTTCTGCTTGCACCCATCCTTTTTACGTCCACATACCCTTCTAGTCCTCTCCCTACCATACTGCTCTCTAAATCCTTCCACTCCCTTCCACCCCCCAATCCCCGATCCCCCTCTCGTTTCTCCTTACTTTCCTCTGCATACCGCTCCTCAAAACTCGCCCTTCTACAGCCCGCTATTCTCCTCCAATTTTTCTCACCTTTATCACTTCCCACCTCGCCCTTTTCTTGCCTTTTCCCTAAACCGTCACCTCTCCTCCCAAACCCTTATCCTGGCAATTACCAAATAGTGATCTGATATCCCCCTTCCCGCCCCTCTAAATACATTTACATCTAATAATCTACCTCTATCCCTCCCATTTACACACACATAATCTAGTATCGCCTTCCCCCCCGTTATCTCACTCTTCCATGTATACTTATGATTATCATTTTTCTTTTTTTGAATCCAAAGTATTTCCCACTATCATTCTTCTTTCGACACATAACTCTATCAGGC
>JABUQX010055854.1:42500-45000 GCA_015478945.1 Trachelipus rathkii
TTTTTCTCATCAGTCACGAAAACACCATCCCTATTATTATTATTATTATTATTATTATTATTATTATTATTATTATTATTATTATTATTATTATTATTATTATTATTATTATTATTATTATTATTATTATTATTATTATTATTATTATTATTATTATTATTATTATTATTATTATTATTATTATTATTATTATTATTATTATTATTATTATTATTATTATTATTATTATTATTATAATTATCATTATTATTATTATTATTATTATTATTATTATTATTATTATTATTATTATTAGTATTATTATTATTATTATTATATTATTATTATTATTATTATTATATGAATATTCCCCTTGCTTTATTTCTTATTCTTTCTCGCTTCCTTCCAGAACAGCTTCTTATTCCCTAGTAAATTTCCATTCATACTCCTTCCAAACTGTTTATTTATTTTTTTCTACTTATGTAACTTTAGCTGTCCTCTTTTTTTCCCTTTTATATTTCCCATACACCTTTCTTTCGAAACCTCGTTATTCGTTTTTAGTACATTCAACCAAGCCTCTGTTTTACTTTTAACCGATTGCATCATCTCTTCATTTCACTATTCACTATTGATATTCTTATTTCCTAAATTAAAATCCGTTTCCTTCATTTGGGTCCAGATTTGCTCAGTTCCTTGTTTACATTCAACTGACTTATTTGCAAGTGTTCTCACATACTTTTCCTTTTAACCCTGTTTATTAAGCTTTCACCTCCTAATTCTCCCTCCTCACGAATATTGAAGAAATGTGGTTCTTTCTAAAATTCCGGTTTATCGATCAGTCACTGAAATAACCCCCCATTAAATTGTAGCTCTTGAATGAACGACCCACCTCTACCTTTCACATCTTGCAACATCTTTCACATAAAACATGGGAAGTGAAGTGTAAGATCTTACCCTACTATTTTTGACTTTTTTGCGTCCTAAAATTGATTAAAATAATTCAGTACTGCGGTCAACGAACAAAGCTTCTCCTTATTTCTTGAAAGTGATGAAGGAATCTGTTTTGTAATTTGAGCTTGTAGTTCCTCCCAAAGCCTAGTCTGAAGGCTGAAGGGAACGGCAGAATATCTGTCCCTTCTGATAGAATACTTGAGATTTACTACTTGTGTACGATTTACTATATCCATTAGTCCTATCTATTTTACTTGATAAAACTACCAAGTGTTCTTTTTAATGATCTTTTTCTAAAGTAGTAGGTAAGGCCTTCAATGCATAAAAATTTCCTACCACTAATGTTCTTTTACTTAGATGAATACTACATTATTCGTAATGGAAAGCTTCCACTTATATGCAGTGGTTTATCAGAAGCATGTTCCTATTTTCATAAAAAGTTTAAACTCTATAATAGAGGAGGTAGAAGCTACAACACTGTTTCGAGATGTTTTCTGTCTCACTTTCTCCTAGTGATAGTCTCTCTCAGCCTTTACAGTGAAGTTGTGGGTCATAATTTTTTTTCCTATTTCACTCTCAAAGATACTTATTATTTACTCAGACAACTTGTATATTAATTATATACCATTTGCCAAGTCCTCATTTTTGAAGACTTCCCAGGTTTTACTTTTTCAATGCTTTCTTCTTATTCTCCACTCTAGAAGATAATCAATTTATTTTGCTAGGTACCATCGCACATTAACATTTAGGCCTTCTAGGGCAACAAAAGTGCTGACAAGAAATCCAAGATTATATTCTCAGCTTCTTGCTATACTTTAGCACACCTTCCGATATTGTTGTGATTGGGACACCTACCTGAAAATCTCGAGCTAAATTTTGTTGTTGTGTAGTTGAATTCATTGGAGACGGTAGTTGTTTTAGTGTACTTCTTATAGTTTCAATAGAATACATATTCTTAATACAAATCTGGATAAAAGAGAAGTCATCGTACAGTACACTAATAGTCGATTTCAAAAAGTTACACTAGCACTCCTATTAATTGGCATTTCATACCTCACTCACTGTTATTTATTGGCCTAGGACACTTTTCACACATATGTTATCAGTTTTATCCCTCATAGCATTCTCTTAGTTTGCCTCTTTCTTGGGGTACAGCTCAGATAATATTTTTAAACTTCATTGTGCTCCTCCATAATATCAACTAAATAATGTTAAGTTGAAGTGTCCTTAAACAAATTCCTATTACAATTGTACATTAAACAATTACCATTGTATTACTATCATACAAATTACTTATAAATAATATATATATATATATATATATATATATATATATATATATATATATATATATATATATATATATATATATATATATATATAGTATATATGTATATATATTATATATGTATATATATATATATAGTATATATATATATATAGCAGTAGCATATATATATATATATATATATATATATATATATATATATATATATATATATATATATATATATATATATATATAGGAGAGCAACAACTTACCGGTTTTATAAGGATCTTTTTCCAACAA
>JABUQX010055854.1:52500-64431 GCA_015478945.1 Trachelipus rathkii
GTTGCCAGATTTACTCGAATATTAGACTAAAAGTCTCTAAAAATTAATGTTTAATAGTTGTTCGGTGCTATTGTATAAAAATAAAATGATTGCAATAATTTAAATACATTTGTTGACATTTTGTTGAAAATTTGAATTTTGAAAAATCCATAATAATTGTGCCAGTACTGTATATATATATATATATATATATTATATATATATATATATATATATAAATATATATATATATATATATTATATATATATATATATATATATATATATATATTTCTCACTCAACTGAAATGAAAATGGTAAAGAAATACATCGATATATTGTTTAATATCTGAAAATGATCCGATAATTTAGCTGTTCAATGGACTTCCCAACACATACATATACATATACATATACATATACATATACATATACATATACATATACATATACATATACATACACATATACTTATGCATAAAGAAAAGATAACCAACAACCGAGCTCACCTTGAGGAAATATACTATCTATCTAAGACAAAACTATTTTATATTAAAACATTTAAGATGTTTCCAAACGTTCCTTTTTAATTAAAGATTTAAAAACTGGAAAGAACTGAAATTAAAGGTTGAATGAACACAAAATTTCCAGCATTAATGAAAGGTTTATTTTTGGTAGTTTACCAGTGCAGGGTGGTAGCTTGAAAGTACTAGATTTGAGTACCACAATAGGGAAACCATCAGGATCATACGTTTTTTTTGTATCAAATTCAGAGAATGAAAAAGTCACATCCTATGAAGAGATTATTCACAAATCAGTTAGTAGGAGGTGAAGAAGAATAAAAAGCTTCGGTTTCGTCTACAGATGAATAAGGGGCAAATATTTGTGGAAAGAGTTCCTTATTAGAAGAAAGAAAGATCGCATAGGTGCTGTCAGAAGAAACAAAATTAGTAAGAAGTAATTATAGGGGATCCTGACATCATCTTCTGCCCAATTTACCTCGAAGGAGGCGCGGTCGGCGACGTCCGGCACGTGAATTCAAACTAACGGATGAATGCTCCTACTCAAGTACCATTGAAGGAGAGGCAGTCAAACTGACTATATTAAAAATAAAAAGTTAACACGCAGAGGGCGGTAATAGGAACAAGTTGAGAATTAAAGTGTGGGGCGAGTACGTTTAACTTTAGTGTATCACATCCTTTGTGACCTGCCTCTTTCTGGTGGAGCTTCATGAGATATAAATAGTGATGTGCTGGTGCGTGATGTCTGCTGTGTGTGTTTTTTATTCTTTCCTGTGCTATATTGCACTAACTCGCACAGCATGACAGAGTGTAGCGCGCAAGTGCTCGGACGAGGACGCTTAATACTCACACTCGCGACTAGGACCACTACTCTGTGTGGGATAGACGAGCCAAACGAAGACTCGCCGATCAGTGAGAAGTGCAAAAGGGAGGATGCATGGAGTGAAGGAATAGATACGTCGAGTCTCAAACTCATTTTTGATAGAGTTTTCGTGAATAGATATGTAATAACACTCAGATAATATCTCACAAGATCTAGTTTTATCTGACTGCGGACTTGCACTCCTTCCTATTCTCACTCTAGACTCCAACTCGATATAATTCTTGTTTGACTAAGTTTTCCACTATCA
The DNA here is from genome assembly GCA_015478945.1 of Trachelipus rathkii. NCBI lineage: Eukaryota > Metazoa > Arthropoda > Malacostraca > Isopoda > Trachelipodidae > Trachelipus > Trachelipus rathkii. The sequence continues at coordinate 54,131 of JABUQX010055854.1, forward strand.
TATCATACCTTATTCACCCAAATTCTATATTTTATTATTTATATTCACGATTTGATATGTCTTCAATTTATCCCCATACCCATAATTCGGTTAGTGCGAACGAAAATTCATACCTGTGTTTATAAGAGATAAAGCTCTTATTTATTAAATATATCATTTAATCTATATAAAAGGGGTTAATAGTGTAGATTTGTAGGTTAATGAAGTGGAGATTGTTTTTTTGTAGTAAGATGGAATATGATGGTTTTACAGAGAATAATAGATTAGAAATGAAGTCGTAAGAGTGCTTTGTAGTGGTGTGACGCTTGAATGGCGGAGTGATGTTTCGTGTCCGAGGGTGTGGCATTGGTTGAGAGTTTTTTGGCTGGCCTAAGGGATGAGACGTACCACATTAAAACGCAGAGATATCTACAGATGAAATGCAGTTATGTTAATTGGGGTGTGGTGCGGCGTTCTGGTATTGTGAAGTTCCGCATGCTAAAGTTTTTTGTTCTTTTTACTCCGGAGCGCATTTTTTGACTTATGCTCTCCCTTAAGGGCTCGCTCGAGAGTTACAAGAAATTAGTAAAGGCCTCTGCGAGTTTCTGTGCGAGAGTGTCTAAGATTCAATGCTCTTCTTGTTCAACGTGTATACGGTTCACTTATGTCAATATCCTTATCCGGAGCCATTGTTCATTAAACAAATTTAACATTAACTGAATGGTAAGAGATTATAACGTATATAAGCAATTTAAGACTGTTACGTGTCATCTGTGGCAAAGTGACACGTCTGATGTAACAAGCGTGTGAGGGAATATATGGGAACTGTTGAATTATGACGTTGTGTAGTATTTTTCTTTATATTTATTTGAGAAAGGATTTAAAATGAAGTGAACTACAAGTAGTTATATATTTTAAATTTTTATTAATCCATAATATATATAACGATGTCCTTCAGTTACTATTATGGTATGTATTGTCATTGTTATCATAATTGAACCTATTAACATTATACTACTCTCTCCTTCTTTTGAAACACTTTAAATTCAGTAATGACGGCAGTCCAATCCAATTATAAATAAGTGAACAATTGATAAATTTCCCTAACTTAAATATGTAATACATTCACCTTGGAGAATAGTATAATGTCAATATAAAGAATTTACGACATGCGTTGTAAAATTGTTTCGCCAATGCGATTCGTGTTGTATTAATAATTTATTTGACTATCAAAAATTATTATAATTTACATTTTTAAAATCGAACCTTTAATCTAATTTTTAAATGATTGTTTCTTTATTTGATTATTGCTATTGTAGTTATTTTAATTATTTATACAATACTATTGTATGAAACATTTCAAGACAAGTTTCTAACAAAAAGGTCATTTGAAGAATATGTAAGTCTAGCAAACAAATAATGTTATTAAAATTATTTAATTTATTAGTTTGTGGTTTATCCATTTCTATTTTTTTTAATGGGCGCGCCATTTTAATTATTCATCAATTAATTGAATACTATTACAACTCGACTGATTGGAATGGGTGAAAATTTCATAACTTGGCTGGAATAATGGTGGCAGGTTTAAGTTATTCGCTCGTACATATAGAAAGACTTAGATTTCTCAACTCATCTCTTACATGGGTAATTACTGTTGTTATTATCGTTACGATTAAATTATGGATAATAATTTCTTAAAATAATTTAAGTTGAAGATATAAGAGAAAAAAGTTTATGAAACTTAATAACATATATTCGTAGTTTATACTTTCTATTATTTACCTTTAACCCAAATATAATTGATATAAACATAGTTAATGACTACAGGGATCAACTTTGCGTACGTTTATCTAGGTAAATGCTGGAATATTAAGAAACGCCAATGATCTTTTATAGCTTACAAATCTTTTGTGTGAATAGGTTAAGTCACTAATTATTTCTGTGTCAAGAAAATAAGAATTAATTGTATCTTAATAATTGAAAGAATTAAAAAATAATATTTATTTCTTTATATATTTAAACTCTATTTTACATTCATCTCAAACACTTAAATTAACCAAAGATCATGTTAAAATAAGCTATTTTATATATATTAATATTCTCATTAGTGTGACATACTAAATTCCACACATAATTAATTGATTACATAATTTATCTGGTCGTTCTCATTCCGACGCTCAGCTTCTGGCTAATCCAATTGACTAGTATTCGTATTATTTGGGTTTTCTGTGAGGTTGAAGCAATGTGTATAGTGATATATTATTTGGCTTTCATATTGTATATAAAATATAGAGTTATCTGATAGAACACACTACTATTCTCAGGTTGTTATTTCGAGATTAATTACACCATTACATGGTTCACATCCAACACAAAGTATCCTATTTTCTTAATAATAAAATGTTCTTAAGACTCAATCTTAAAACTGATAGTAGAGCCGGGATCGTTAAATTTCTAAAAATTATAGGACGTGGATGAACATGATGATATAAAGGTACATATTGAACAACTGATCTATTACTGATAAGGGACCGACCATAGGGGCGGGAATTAATTTTGTTCACTAGGGTGCCGGGGCCTCAGGGGCTGAGGCGGGGTACTGCTTCTAATTGTGTATAGTACTTTGTTAGGCCCTTGGGCGGGGCCGGGGACCGGGGACTCGGGGCCGGGGTATTCTCGACTAGGGCCTGGGGCCGGTGACCGGGTAACAGTGGCCGTGGAGGTTATAGACTAAATTTAAAGAAATGTAAGGGTCAATAACAACTGAATAGTCTTAAAATCTATATGAGAATGAATAAATTAAAATTATAATATACTTAATTTTCAATTAATTAAATAGTTTATATTAATAAAAACATTTATAAATAATAGAGATTGCTAAATTATAATTAAGTTAACTATTTGAAGTATTAAAGATTAATTTTGAGGAAAATTTTCAAATTGAGATAATTAAATTTATATTTTCTATGCAGTACTTCTATTACACAGCAAAGATAAATTGATATTACGATAATATGAGGACGTATCGTTAAGAAAATACATCTTACATGTAAATTATGACTGACTTGCGGATTGTCATCTCTTCAATCTATAACTGTATATGTTTATTATTATAAGTTCGACTTCCGTCATGTATTTTTTGTATAGTGGTGTGGAATCATTTAATGTTTTTATTATTTTGATTATTTATATTTTTAATTTAGTATATACTTAGTTTTTGGCGGTACAGAATTCCATTTTCTGCTTTTTTTATTGGCGACATTCTGTTTATATTAAGTGCCGTGACGAGTTATGTGATGGTTTCGGAATTTGACTTAGTAAAGCTTTTACTAATCATCGAACCTGTTATACAAGTTTTTTTTATTATGAAAAGCGCGAACGTCTCTCTGCGTGTGTTTTTGTTTTGTATATACTTTTTATTTTTCTAATAATGCTCAAAGGGTAACCGAAGAGCACTGGCAGGAGTCTGACTGTGTTTCTCTATTCCTTTAAATGCATACGAGATTCTCGCACAGTGTAATAATCTTCACGAAGAGGAACTATCGTTCAAGACAGAGTGATATTATTATTCTTAATTACTTTTTATATAATTTTTCTCAACAAGCGAGCTAATATTATACTTTCGACGGGGGTAGGGCTCTTCGACGAACTCGTCCACTCTTTTTTGGTGATCTTGGGCGCGAGTATAGCTTCTTTCGCGGGGGCTATTAGTGGCATCTCGCCCGGTTTCCTCTTTCTTGATCCTTCCATCCGTATCGGTCGCGTATAATGGTGGATTCAGCTTTTCAGTTGTGTTCCTCGCACTGCTTTTCCTTCTTCCATGGATGTTCCGATATGAAATATTCTTTCTCTTGTTCTCTAATCATTTTATCATACCCGTTTTTCCTTAACCTTCACCGGGTAGTGTGTGTCTGTATCATCTTCGTTCGAGCACCGATTGCCGTTTATATCTTTATTTTCATTAAATTTCAATTATTGTTGTATTAATTTGAAGATTTTTTTTGTCTATATTTGAGTTACATTGGCTATTTTGTTGATTATAATATGATAGTTCCTTCTCATGTTGATCTGATCTTGTATTCTCTATGCTCTCAAAGTTAGTATTTATATTCTGTAATTTATGGTAGTGGGTGTTCCTTTTTGTTTCTGTGTAAGTGTGGTCGGGCTTAACGCTCATATTGAACTTTCGTAGGTGATAATAATTTGGTCTCTGATTTTAAGGTGATTAATATAAAGTCAGTTCTATTCCTTCAGTCTTGCAGTCCTTTCTGTTATGCTTAGTTTTCTGTCTTGCTATACTCATATTGGTTATTTCCAGATAATAGCTAATATGTGTTTTATTGCTAATCGTTATTTTAGTGTCCATATTTGTTTATATGAGTTGTAATAAAGTAACATTGTGTTTGCGGGGAGACTTTTAGTATTATTCGTCCGTGTTTATTCGTCTCATATAGAGTATGGGATACTTGAGAATTTAAATTTGGTTTTGTTTCTTGTATCTATTAGGGTCTCCGTTATACGTGTATCTCGATGATATAATGAACGTACATAGATATTATTTTCTATTTGTATCGTGAGTATAATTGTTATATATTCTCTTGTATTTAATAATATATAATATCGAATATATGTTTGTATTTTTAAAATTAATGATGTGAATTGAGTAATAATAAAGTTTCTGGAGCAGTTTGTTATAGACTCTCATATGTTTCCTCGTCTGGCAGAGAGCAACTATAGAAAGATGTGCTCTCATTGGTTTAGGTTAGTTCACCATTATTTTCTTTTTGATTATAAGTTGTTATAAAAACAAAATGATTTAAATTATAGATAGTAATAGAACTGGACCGTTGCGGGTGACATTAAACACTATAAACAGGTGGAGTCACCTATATAGATGATTTGTAGAAATATTTTGTATATATGTGGTTAGTTAACGTTTATTATGTTGTCCGGATTCCAAAATATAATTGATAATAGATTTAGTTATGGTTGTTAATAATGAAAAGTTATAGAAATTAGGCCTATTTTTTATCTTTCTACGTTTTCATATATTAATAATCATAATGACTTATCATTAAAAAATTACTCTTATCATTAAAATACTATAATTCTTTCAGTTATTATACTTAGTGCATTATTAACATATTAACTAAACTTATTTTTACGGCCTGTAGATTAATCGGTGATATTAGGTCAACTTCCACCAACTCATGTTGTCTACCCCATACTGGCATATTGTAAAATGTCTAATATATTATCATGGTGACTTTTAACAATTATATTATAATTATTTAAATTCATTAGGTCTCTTTAACGGACTTACACCTACATACATTGTTGATTGAAAACAAGTTTTTGTTGTTTAATGGGATTATGATAGTGTGTGAGTGTTATCATACAGTTGTTATTGTGTTCTACGTTTGCACGGTTGTTAGATACGTGTGTGTGTGTTTTAGTGTTAGTGTAGTTTTTTCTTCAGCTTCTAACTCTATTCGAATATATTATGTGCTTTATTATGTCATGCGCTATTTCAACGACATTTAGCATACACGAAGCAGAATATTTGCCTAGTTGAGTAAGAAGTTGTCATAAAGGAAAAAATAGACGCTCTTTGCCTAAACAACTCTATCTACCTTAGAACAACACCTCGAGAGTGTGTGTGCAATTTGAGATAGATGTTAAGCAACTAACATATAGATAACATATCTGTTTTTTTTATTTTTTATCTTGAGTAAATAATCTAAGATAATGAAAGACACGCGAAACATTTTCGCCGAAGATTTAAATACCCTTAAATACTTAACATAGATTGGTAACTTAAGTTTTCCCTAACTGAGTTCCAACATTTGCTCTGTTAAGGATATTAATTTCAAAAAATACATACTTATTTAAAAAAGTAATATATACGAAGGTATAAGGTTTAGTTCACACACTACACGTATTGAATGTGTTATCTCGTGCGCGTGTTTTTGTTAAGATATACGGTTGCACTAATGTCCTTCCCTTCTGGTGGTGTCCACTTTACGCAATCTTTATCTTAATATTCTCTTAATATTTACATCCTTTTTTCTTTCAGAAGTATATAACTGTAGATCTTTTCAATATCAAATATAAATCTCGGTTGTGACTAACTACCATCTCTCTGGCACTCTGTTCTTTACTCAATTCTAGTTCTCTCCTTTTGCTACTAACATCAAATTCTCAGCACAGCATTTGTACAAATAGCAAAAAGTAGGGTACTAAATATGGCACCTTTCGGCGGGCCCGAAAAAAAATAGCAACACACTCTGCAATTGTTCGGTACCTATAATTCGTCTTATATGTCTTGCTCTAAATATATTTCTAGCTTACAATAATAATAATAAGGACGATATTTGATAATATTCGTTAAATAAATTTTCTTGATGTAGTTTAGGAAAACAAAATCTGTCTTTTTATAACCCTAGATATCTACTTGAATTAATTTACCTACTAGTTGATAGAATTCAAATATTTCAAATAACGGATATGGACGACCATTTAAATCTGAAAACCTATTTTCACTACCTTAAATAACGTAAAAAGAAAATCTCCCCTTAAAAGCTTAGTAATACTAATATATTTTAACATCCGCCTATTTACTGCCTCAAATCAGGCTTTATTTGTTTCAATTTAATAGAACATAACTTGTCTGTAATAGTCTTTACAATCACTATTAATGGATATAATATTGTAGCTAAAAGAATGAAGTAAAATACAACATAAGTATCTGCATCCGACCTCCTGTTCGCAATAATTGTACAGCAATATATACTAGGAATTATTTTCCAGTGAAAAATTAGATTCTGGTATTTCAGGATAATTTTATAAAGTACTATTGCTATTATCAAATATGAAAAAATTTATGAACAATTTTCACTAACATTTCCACTTTTGAATAAGCTAGCTTTGAAATATTCAATACACAAGCTTTCCTTCTTAGTACAGGAGGTAATGTATGTGAGCTTGCAAGAAATAGGTTTCCTCACAAAAAATGTAGAAATAATGTTTTAACATTTTAGAGTATTATTGTTCTTAATTTTGGGTGTTATAATGGAGTGGTGCTTTGGTTGATACATTTGGTAATTAATGTATTTTTGTAGAAATTAAATAATAATTTATTTTGATAAACTACAAAACTTTGAGCTAAATTTTTTATTAAGATAAATAAAAAACGGTGCAAATCAGTTGTCTATGTTTATTGATTCACTTTACTATTATTAGTATTATATTATTTTTTACTTTCTATAAGGTCATCAACTGCAGATAGAGCTTTCAAAAATACAAAACTTTGAGCTAAATTTTTTATTATGCTATATATATATATAATGAGGACACAAGGTAGGAGAGGGAGGGAGGAGAGGCAGCGAAAAGGAGAGGTGGCTAATAATATTAAACATCTAGATATTATGGAAGAGGAATAATTAATATATTTTTTTCAGGATCAAAAATAAAGCGTCCGATTGTATTTTACATGATTCGTGAGTTACCATATATTCTTATTGTGTTATCTTATTGTTCATCACAGCAGCTGTTTAAAAATTTTTGTAAATTCAGGTTTGTTTGTCTCTTTTGTATTAAAAATCGAGTATTCGACTTGATACATAAATATAGTTATAAAAAGTTCTTTTCTCGGTGGATATTTTTGTCATTTCATATAATTGCGGGAATTGTGGTCCTTTATATCCTCTAATATAAACAACAAAAAGAGAAGTTAAACAATAAAAAAAGATTATATATATTTGTGCATTGTATACATAAAATCATGAAGCAAAAACAGACAAAAAAATCAAAAAAAATAGAAAAAATCACAATGAATTTCTTCTTAGGAGCACAATTGAACGTCAGTGCAAGAGAAATCAAGTTCCTCGCAAAAATCTGATTGATTGTTTTCCTTATCGTGTTAGCACATCCTGTCCATACCATTTCTCATACGCGCTTAAGTATTTAATAAGTCAACTCTTTTAACCGGTAGCAATCACTTTCTAAGCTATAAAGGATCATAAAAAAGACAATTCATGAACCAATTGAAAAATGGCACACTGTCGTAATAGATATAAACCACCTACATGATATGCATTTTTTAATATATATAATTCAATCATTATTCATGTTAAGTTTCTGTTCCAATCTATTCATAGATTTACGACAAAAAAATATTTATGACCTTTTATTATTTTTCTGCGAAATTACGAGTATATTAGTGATTTTTTCTTTAAGGTTGCGCTACACTGAGTGAAGACAGATCATATGAAAGAAAATCCATGTGATAGTGCTCGTGTAGCGCAGGTTTGGTGGTAGCAGTAATAGAGGTCGTCCGCGTGGTATCGGGGACGAAAATTAGCGGGGTTTCACGGTTTTGCAGAGATGTGTAAGCTGTTTCATTAGTACACTCAAAACCAAAACAGTTATACAATGCGTCGTCTATAGGAGGCACGGTAGATATATGAGTGTGAGAGTGGTGAGTCGGTCACCTTTCGATTCGTTGTATTACACACAATGCTATAGATTCACAGTTCAAATTTGGCGATGTCAATATTGAATATACTTTAGGGCTGTAATATAAAAAGGTCCTTAAAAGGCTTTCCTCTTCTTTAATAAATTTAAATAGGAAAAAAATCAAATTAAATTAACTTATTTATCTTAATTTAGTGAGCTCAACTAAACTCCATCAGCAAAAGACCTTAGAAAATTATCATTACAGGTTAGACTGTCAACGGCTATTGCTTTCAAGTACAAAGTTTTGTTCTCGACCATTCTATCTCGTTATGATAGTAAAGTGCTTTTATAAAGGTGGGCGTTATAATTATTAGCGTTTTTTTTTTAACCTCTGTATATGTTCTAGCATAGGTGAATAATAATAATTTAATAAATGGAGGTTATAAAATAAATTTAACATATATATATTATACGGTTATTTAGGTAAAGGTTGTAATTGTGTTTTCACGATATTCCGCTGCTAGGCAAATCCTAATTAGTAGCATTCATATTTATAAAAAAAAAATATATACTGGTTAAGTTTTAAAATGGTATTCGTCATGGTTTCGTTTATTACTTATAACTAATTATACTTATTTTAAGTCTTCTTAATACTATAATTATTAACGTTAACGGTTTATTTATGTTTATGCTGTATATTGTTATTAGTTTGACTTCAATTTCTATATCGTTCGGAAATTGTTGTTGTCGAACAATTACAAGGATTGGTGTTGTGATTTGGCAATGCTGTGATATGTATATTATTATTATCTGTTATCTTTGATAATATTTATTTATTTCATTTAAGGTTTAATTATATTCATAGGTATGAAGTTTAGATCAGAGTCAAGATTACATGGTTGACACCAAATAGAGAGATTTTCCCTTGCATATATGTATTTTATACATTCGCTTTTGATATTTGGGTTCTTAGTATAGATGGTAGTGTGTGTGTTAGGGAATTAAAGTACACTATCTATTTTGCAAATTATAATATTTTTAATACAATTTGTGTGAATATAGTGTGTTGTTTCTCTTTTTCGCACCACGAAATTATTACAGTGTTGATATTAAAGGATTTAATTAATTATGTAATTTGAATATTTTTATGTTAAAAACTTCGAAAAATTATACCGGGCTCTTTTAATTTTTTATAATTATGAAATACTATAAGTGGTAATGTCAAGAAGTTATATATCATAGCACATAAAGTAGAATAGTAAGCTCTAATAAATATTGTTTCGGTGTGAGGTTAGATATTATAGAATAGAGTTCTCTTTAAAATTAAATTATACTCAAAAGTTACTTTATAAATTCAAATAGAGAAGTACGTGCATGTGAACATAATAAGGATCAGATCTTTTTTAGTAAATTGTATTTGTTTGATTCTCTGAGTCCGCTCTGCATCTATATTGGTACTTATATGTTTAGGGAACAATATTTTATACTCATATGATTCTTATCATTACCCCACTTGTAGAAAAGCTACAGCATCCGAGAGTTTTTCTGCTACGATTAGATTTATTTTTTGGCAGAGAGAGTCCGGGTGCCGGTTGGTTGTGAAGCCAATTGAGGGCCTAGGTCGTTATATTAAATAGGTTCACAAGTTATTGGCAAGAGAGGACTAATCGTGGGCCCAGGGTGACTAACGTCCTGAGACGAGAAGAGAGGACCCGAGTTTTGAGGGCCTGGACGCGCTGCGTTCTGGTGTCCCCGTGTCGTTGTGGTTCTTACTTAGGTTCATTTCTTATTATTGAACTTCTGGTGTTACATAGAGTTCTATAATTTTAATTCTCTCCTATAACTTAAAGTCAACTCCTTGGTTC
>JABUQX010055855.1:0-12500 GCA_015478945.1 Trachelipus rathkii
CAGAGAGAGAGATGAGCGAGTGATTAGTATATGGAGTAGTATTATTTAATCTATACTCCTCTTGTTTAGGGCTCTGCCCTGGTGATGGTGTTTATCTTGTAAAATCTATATTATATAATATATATATTATATATATATAAATATTATAATATATATATATATATTATATAATATATTATAATATATTATATATTTAATTTAATTATATAATTATAAATTATATATTATATATATTATATATATATGTATTATAATCTGGCATGCACATATTTACTGTTAAAATGTGTGTTATGTAAGTTAGTTAGGGTTAAATTTTATTATGGCTAGGTTGAGGTTAAATAGGATTGTGTATATTTTGTGATTGGTGAATATACTATAATCATAATCTTAGTCTGAAATGTTTGTCACGTCTAACGAGTCTTAGTAAGATTGTCAGTTGTGTGTGTTATGTATATATTGACTAAATTTATAAAGTGGAATAACTGTCATATTAATGTATTTTTATCTGAATAACATTGCTTTGTTTCAACGAGTTTTCATTACAAACAAATGACTTTTTTTATTATCATATTAATCATGATCATATATTTGTTCCGTTTACAAGTTTCTAGCATTGCGTTAATTAAAAAGCTATTAATAAATAATTGTACTCACGAAATGAACGCCTAGTTTTGGACTTTAATCAACAGAATTTTATTGATTGAAATATAGCGACCAAAATGGATACTTCTCTTCAAAAATAAATAAATAGAGAGCCATATAAAAATCCCCATAAAGAAAGGAAGCAATAAAATTCATTCCCATGTTAGGGACTTAAATGATTATGTATTTATTTTGTTCGATGCTATCTTTCTTTCAATTAAAAAATTGTAAATTGCATTTCTTTTTTGTTTAAGCATTGGCCTAAATTGATATGCTTCCAAGCATCTGTTTACAAATGAGCTCAGTGGCAAATTGATGAGCATATAAAGTATATAATTTATTATAGTATATATATAATATATTATTATTATTATTTATATATATATATATATATTATATATATAATAATTATATTATATATATATATATATTTATATTTATATATAATATATATAATAATATAAATATATATAATATATATATAATTAATATACTATATATATCTATATATATATTTATATATATATTTATTATAAATACATATATTATTATATTAATTAATATTATATATTGTTATAATTCACTATAATTCTATATATATTATTTATTATAATATATATAATATATATATAATTATTATATATATATAATATAATAAATATATATAATATATATATATTATATATATATAATATATTATATATATATAATATATATATCTTTATATAATAAATATATAAGAGTATATTATATATATATATATAAATATATATATATATATAATATTTTATATTATATAATATATATATATATAATTAATATATATATATATATATATATATATATATTATTTATATATTAAATTATGGAGGTTATTAGTTTATTTATGTGGTGTTTTTGCTGTGGTGATATGTGGGTGTTGTATGGGGTGATATATGTATTGTGATGGTAGTTACGTGTAGTGGGTTAGGTATTATGTCTAAAAGTGTGTGTAGTATATAATATATAAATTATATATATATATATTTTATATTTATTATATATTATATATATATATATATATATATAATAATATTATTTATATATATATATATAGTTAAATGAAATTTTTATTTTCTCGCGCTTTTGTCCCATTCTGATACCTCTTATTTAAAATAACTAATCTATTCCTCTTTGGCTTTTTTTTTTCATTTAATTTATATCCTTGATATGTTTAGATTTGGTGATCAGATAGGTATGTTTTTTCGTTGAGTAATGAAGAAATAATTCTTAAACGTGATTACTATATCAAAATTATTGTTATTATTTATTTTGCTATTCTATTTCAATTGCTTTGCAATGCCCTTCAAAGTTTACATTCTTTTGTGCTGTTACCTATTTTCTTATTTTTCATGAAGCGAGTGTTTATAAACAATTAAAGCAATTTACGTTATTAATTTTCGCATATTGATTTTCATGAGATAGAACATATTTTTAATGCAGTCGAGTTGTGACCTTGTTAATAAATCAATTGTTTGTTGTTTTAATTGAATTTATGCTGCATGCATATGTGTGTCTATATTATGCAAAAGATTAAATTGTACTGAATCATATATATATAGTTTTTTGGAATCGGATCTATTAACTCTATTAACTTTCCATTGGGATTACATACCAGAAAAGAGGCCGATCCGATAACCTAGATAATCGATCTTCTAATTTTTTAAGTGCGATCAGATACAGATGATATTCGTTCCGATTACTATTAATTAATATAAATATAATCAACATAATAAGTATAGAACAGTTTGTGCACTGCTTAGGCAATCAAGAATTGCAATTCCCTGTACAACAATCTTAGTCATTTTATAATTTTCATATTGGTTGTGCCAAGTATAATTTTAATTTTATAAATTAAAATATATCTTTATATATATATATATTGCAAATATATATTTATTAACTTTTTATGTTTGTGTTTATATTTAAAAAATATTCCCATTTCCATTTTCAAGTAAGTATTAACAAAAGTTTAGCTACTAGCTATTATGTTTTAACATGATTACAATTTCCCAAGAAGATTTTAACTTAGCTACAATTATAAAAGGATAAAAATATATGAAAGAGACTCAATTTAATTCAGCCAAAAAGTTTAAATAAAAAATACGCTATTATTTAAAACATGAAATAATAAACTACTCTCTTTTAAGATAGATATATTCAATTAACTCTAATTCAAAATCACTAAATTGTGTATGCAAAAACTATTAGTCTTTCAACTAGATCTGGCGAGTAGACTGTTCTTTTTGGGTGTTCTACATATCTACCTAACATACACTATAAATACGACTCTCTCTTCAACTGATGAGGAGGTGCTTGATAATGTTTTGCCTGCAAGCAACTGAAATAATGGAAATACATTGCTCCATTTTCATGCAACTTTGCATGAAAGGATTCTCTTGCTGTAGGCAGCATCTTCATGTTTTCGTAGAGCCTCATCTCCTCTCTTTTCACAGACTGAATTTGAAGTATCTTTTGCTCCTTAATGTATTGTCTCTTTCAGTTTTTACGAGGGTTCTGGTTTAGATATCTTTGTGAAGGTGATGAAAAAAAAAGAAGATAATAAAAAATGTCCAATGTGCAAATTTTCGGCCAGAACTTCAAAGTTTACATATCTCAAATCCTCATCTTACAGTAGTGTTTATTTGCTGAAAAGCCCAATCGTCCATTACGATCACTATCAGTGCTGTTGCAGGGGTGTTGCAGAGAAGGCGGCTTCCACTTCTCTGTTTTGTTTTTTTTATGTTTATTTTTAATGCATTCTAGAAGTGGTTCACAGTCGGAGGTGCCATTCTTGTGGGGTTTTCAGCTAGATTATGAATTCTTATTAGGAATTTTTATTTTATTATTTTTTTACTCGTTGTCACCTTGCGCTCACGGGCAGAAGCCTATTCAAGGAGTGGGTGTTTTGAATAGCCTCAAAATCCAATCTTATAGCTGCAATATTACGGATTGCAGATAGCCACAGACTGCAGGCTTTAAAGTGAGGGAAATTAAATTTGAGGTAGTGAAACAACATGATGATGGAAGAGAATTCACTAATTCAGAACATAGGTGGCAGGAAGAAAGAGCACCTGCAGCGACCGTCTGGAGTATTTACTAAACATCTACAAAAATCATGTGCGACATAGCACTCTATGTGTACGAGGGCGTCACTAAGGTGGTGGTACGACAGTGTGGATAGTTGTTCCTCGAGGCACTTGCCTCTACCAGTACTATAGAAAAATTCGGATAAAGCACCAACATCGGCCGCTAATATATAAGGGTCAAATGTGAAACTAGAAGTATCAGGACAGTTTATAGTCTTTTGGCCTTTTGACTCGACCTATCCAAAAGCCGGATGAAGACCAGAGCATCCCGCCCCACAGATATAGAGCGTATCATACAGAGGGGGATGAAGACGCCTTGTATAGGTGAGTAACCTGAGAAAGAAAAAAGTAGATATTCGCACTACTAGAAATAAGACTTCTAGTTTCTTGTAGGCCGCCCTAGCAAACACTATAAATGAGTTTTCAAAAAATTTTTTTGTTTATGTTAATGGCAGAGGATTGTTTTTATATTGTCAAAAGGAAGGACGAGAGAAAGTCGAAATGTAGATAGACAAGTTAAGTGTCTTAGAGAGAGTTTTGTAGAAGTTTGGTGTTTTAAAAGAATTTAATTTTTTCACAAGCTTGGACGACCCAACTCTGAAATTTATCCGATCAGCGGAATAGAATCGAAAGATTAAACGAGAGCAATTCTAGAAGTATAAGAGGAGCGAATTGTATATGAAGTTGATAGAATGAAGGGTCAAGTCCATCGACATATTGAAGTGGAATAGAGTTAGATGTGCAGCGTGAGAAGATCATTGATAAAAGCAGGTGCAATAAGTAGTAAAGTGAAACAGAACCTGGGACACCACTAATTTCGGACAGAAAAGAAGTCGCCCATCAACAACAGACGACATTGAGCGATTTTGAAAGAAAGCTAGACATAAATATAGCAAAGAGAAGAAGGAACGAAAGGGGGGAAGCTGGGAGAGCAGTTGAGTCGTGCATAATCCCGGTCAAATGCTATTGGATATGCAGATCGCCACACAGCAAGTCTTCCGTAGTTCCTAAGGTTGCGGAAAACCATAAATCTGTTAAATAGGATAAGTATATCGGACAGTAGATTTTCGAGGCAACCGAAAGCCGTACTGTTTACAGAAAGAAGGGAAAGAGAATCCAGATATGATCTTAGAAGTGAGAGTTGAGAAGGGTTTCAAAGATCTTAGAAGAATCAAAGTGAGAGCTATGGGCGGATAGTTAGAATTATCATAACATGCTATCATTTTTTCGGATAGTTGGCATATGCGAGCTTCCAACACTGAGGAAAAGTGGCTAGTATTGAAGCAAATAGAGATAGTAAGTTGAACGAGGGGTGGGTCAGCACGGAAGCACACTTCCTCAAGACTCGGAGAGGAATGCATCAGGTCCACCGCATTCCTATACGTTATGGAATTTCAGGAGCTCATAGCATCTCGATCAAATGATAATGACAGGTTAAGGCATAGACTCTCCTAAGGAGAAGGAGAGGAGAGGAATAACCCAGAATCGTCCAGGGTGAAGTTAGAGGAAAATAGGAGGCAAAGAGATGATTGGCTTTTTAGTTGAGTATTAAACAACAGAATCACAGAGCGAATTATATGATGATTTTACAGAAAGTTGTTAGAGAATGTTTTTGGCAAGAGGCCAGAGAGATTTGTAAGTAGGAGAACAAGTAGGTCAGAGCATTTTCGTTTAATGAAAGTCGCTTTGCTCGTCGAAGGTATTGCCTGCAACGATTTCTAGCTGAATGAAATGGCAAAGGTGTAGGAGTAACGAAGAATTTTCCAATCCGATAAGTATTTTGTCTTGCCCTGAATGGGACGGGAATCAAGAAATCGATCGATCCTATGGTGATTTGAGGAGAAAGATTTAGTCAGAAAGGAATGAACCTGCTCATCCCTTAACGGATTATGTTCCCACTTTATCGTCAGAATCTGAAGCGTCTTAAGAATCAAAGCAGTCACTTCAATTATAGGTAGCTGTAGAAGCAACGCATGCCCCAATTCGGCACTGATCAAAGTGCCAGAAAAAACGCTAGGGCAGGATGGAGATGTTGGAGAAGAAAGTATTAAAATTATGTGATATATAAGGTATTGGTCGACTTTACTCGATAGGTAAATGGCGAAGGTGGTAGTAATTTTATTAGAGATGAAGGATAGTCTCTAGCTGAATGGCCAGAGAAAGCACGATATCGTAATCATGGATTTGAGGAGAAAAGAATTTAGTCGAAGAATGAATGAACTGTCATAATTCCATCAACAGATTAACATGTCACACTTTATCGGCAGATTATAGCTTAAGCGTCTTCAGAATTCAGAGCAGTTCCTCCATTATAGTAGCGTAAGAGCATACTTCAATGATATACGGCCAGATAAATGCAGTATATAATATATGGCATAGGGCAGTGGGAGCTGTGGAGAGAAACTATTATAATTAAGAAGATATATAGGATGTGGTCAAAATTTACGATAGGGTGAGGTTGGTGTATTTATAGAGAGAAGGATAGTTGGTGAAACATAACGGTCAATTGTGTTTAGAATCGGTTCGTGGACTATCTCGATGTGTTGTGGTTATACTTTAATCAGTTGCTCAGATACGTTGAGAATACTGAATGATTCGGTTCTTCCTCCCACTAAAGTTCGGTAGAGAAGGAAAGCCAACAATTCAGATTTTGTGTAATATGAAATCCCTAAATAGAGATCAGTAATTTTTGATGAGAAAGATATATACAGTTGTGAGAAGTAGTAAGGTTAATCAAAAAAGGCATGAAAATCTGTTTTGTGGAGAAAATAGCAGAACATAAGAATGATTGTAGTTAGAAGGAAGAAGATTTAAGCAGAACATCGAAGTTAGGAGAGTTCGTGATTTCTCGAGACGGGTTCATAGGGAATATTAATTTACAAAGGCCATACTTACCACCTTTCTACGGAAAGTTTAAAATATAGTTATATGTTGGATATATTAAACGACGTGAAGGATAATTCTTAGCCATCCTGGGTCTCAAGAACATAGAAGCATAAGTAAATTAGGTTTAGAGTTTAGAGAGGTAGTATTTGCCAATGGATATGCAGAAGATTAGAGTGCTTAGCCATTGATTCTTGGTAATAGTCAAAAGTAAGCCATCAAGCTTGTGCTAAATCTGCTATCTAACAAACACACGCAATATAAAAATAAAAAAAAAAAAAAAAAAATAAAAAAAAAACCAGACAGAAACAAATAGACACACCAAAGGAGAAATGAGGAAAATTGATTCGTACGCTAAAACCTAATTTTAAACGATAAAACCCTTTTTACAGCAAATATCTAAAATATTAATAATCCAGAAGTTTAAAAACACTCACGCAATCACACGCTCTCACGAATTGCTGTACAAAATAAAAATATTATGATTCAACTAAAAAAGTGATAAATCTGGTATAAGTTATAATTAATGGCTTGTCCAATATGGTAATTTGTGCTTAAAGACATAGTTGGAGAAACGCTAAATCTTTAGTTAAAAAGGAATCTGATTAGGAAAAAAAACATACTTTAGCATACAGTCTATTCTATATCGAACTAGATTTATTATTGTATCTACAAGTTTCTCATAATTTTTCACACAAAGAAGTAAGAAGTATCGGCATAAGTTATCGGCCATTTAACCGATTAACCGACACCTTATACTACGATACATAAAAAAGATGGACCGATATAACGATACCGATACTGAGTTACGATACTATCGGGTACATCTATTTCAATTAATAAATTAGTAAATCAAATTAATAATGAATACCTTGAATCATTTAAGCTAGAGTACTCTCTGTAATCCTTATTTTTAATTAATTTGAATAACATAACACATTTAAATCTCATATAAATAAGATTTTTTAACTGCTATATTCATAATTTCTATATATACTAACATTAATTATTAGATATATTAATATTAAATATGTTAAATTGCAACATATATCATTTATATGAAGAAATGGAAAACTAATTTTTAGTAATTGCTTTTATTTACAAAGCAAGTTTCTTAAATTTCAGCACTGAATATTAATATATATTATTAATATTTATAAGATATATAATTAATAATATATATTTATCTTATATATAATATTATATATAATATATATATATAATATATTTATATAATATATATATTTAACATATATATGGTAAAAGGTAATACTATACTTAGTGTAAGCCGATATCTGAGAACGCGATATCTTAACAATGAAAATTATCATATTTGGGAATCAGCGTACTAAAGATTATATCAACAGGACGGGTGTAAGAAAAAAAACTTTAAATTTTAATAATAAAACGTAACCTAAACTAACCTACTAACTACCCTAAACGTAAATGTAACTTACTTAACAAACTACTACCTAATGTTAACTAACCTAAAGTAACGTAAAGCAAACATAAAAATAACGCTATTTCTTCCATAATTTCAGTAAGAGCAAAAATTAAGGTAAGATTTTTTAAGCTAACAATTTTCGGTAATAACTTTATACGCTGATTCCAATATATGTAATTGGATTCTTGTAAGTTGTAGTTTCGTCTATCATTTGGCGCCAATAATTACAATAATTTGCCCAAATATATATATATATATATATATGATATTAATTTATATTATATTAATATTATATATAATATATATATATATATATATATTAATATATATTAATTTTATTAATTAAAATAATTATATTTAATAATATTATTATAATATATATATATTTAAATAAATATAATATATATATATAATAATTATATCAATTAATTATTATATATAATATATTATACTAATTATATATATATATATATATATATATATAATTAATATAATATATACATATTAATATATATATTATTATTATATTATATATATAAGTTATATATTATTATATTATATAGTTATGTTTAATAAATCCTTACGTTGTTTCTCTGACGATAAAATTTTTAGTTTAAATTATTTATCAACTTCGTTTAAAATTTTAATTGTTATATAAATAATTCGGCCCTTTTCTTTTATTCAACTCCTCAGTTTTGATTTTTTTGTTTTTTTTTTATAAATCATATTGCTACTATATGATACAACAATGAATTTCAGTGGTAACGACATGATTCGAAAGTTCGAAATATTTTAAATAATTTTTTAATAATCCATTTATGTGTAATACCTCTATCAAAAGTGAACATATCTAAAAAGTAACGACACTTACAGAAAACGCAATTACATATTTTGGAAAATCTTCGTATATACGCTTATTACAAAATAGCTAAAAAAAACATTTTTTTTTTTTTATAAATGAAATATCTCGAAAAGTACGACACTTACAGAAAAAGCAATTACATATTTGGAATCAGCGTATAAAAGCTTATTACAAATTATGTAAAAAAAAGGGGGGGTCTCGAGCGACTGGCGTAACAGAGGGGAGGATGTTTCCTATACCCGTAGGGGAGGGCGAGGAAACCCCGCGACACATTCAAATACTAAAGAGCGGGGATTCTGGAGTACACTCCGGTGGAGGGGGAATGTCCTACCGTCGTTCCCCGGAATGGCCAAGAACCGACTTCCTGCCATTGTTTGCGTCTATCCCTTTTGTATTCCTTTAGGTGACTCACTTTATACTTAGAATAAATGTAAAATATTGGGAAAGCTTTCTATAAATGTTATTTTATTTACGTGTTCTTTTGAATATATATATATTATATATATGATCTTATATATAATTAATTTATATATATTATATATATGATACTTATAAGATAGTATTTTCTTATAATATCTATTAATATATATATATATTATATTATATAAATATTATATTATATATAATATATTATATATAATATAATAAATTGATTTTGAATAACCAAAGAGTAATTATATTTTAATTTTTCATCCGGGGTGGGGGCTTTCAGCCCCACTCCTTTATCACTACGTATCTGCTTCGCAGATGCCCTTTTCGTTCGCTCGAGGGTGGAGTAGGTAATATATTTTAAAATAAAATTACTCCTTAAAAATGTACTAAGAAATATAAGGAAGAATTAAATAAAAGAACTTAGAAAAATCAAATTCATTATTAAAAATGAATACTTATATATAAAATAATACTAATAATAATATATAATTTAATGATAATAATTAATAATTATTATATATAAATTAATTTAATAAATACTAATAATAATAATAATAAATAAATAAATAAGATAATATAATAAAAGCGGTCATTTAATAAATTCTTATTTTCTTCTATATTCGAGTAGAGACGAGAGAGAGAGGAGAGAGGAAGAGAGAGAGAGAGAGAGAGAGAAGAGAGAGAGAGAGAGAGAGAGAGAGAGAGAGAGAGAGGATGAGAGAGAAGAGAGAGAGATTTTATCATAATAAATCTTAATTGAAAAACTGAGAATTGTTTAAAAAACTTAAAATTTTTAATTGTTCTAATTATAAAATTATGTAAAAAATAACCTTAAAATAAAAAAAATAAGAAAAGGGAAAAAAAAAATTATTGAGCTTCACACCAAATAAATATTGAATAGAGCTTATTTTCTCTTTCATCGGGTAAATTTTTACTTTTTATTATTAATAAAACTTCTCCAAAGAATGTTAAAGAAAATTTTAATGACCATACAATATATATATATTATTATATATTATTTATATTATATATATATATATATTATATATTATAATATATATATAATATATATATTATATATATAATAGTTTATATTATATTATAATTATATTATATATAATAATATATTATTATATTATTTGTAAATAATTTCACAATCGATTGCTAGAGTAAATATTTATCAGTAGGAGGGTCTTATATATAAGTATATATTATAATATAATATTATATATATAATATATAATATATATATTCTAAATATAATATATTATTATTATATATATATTATATTATAATTAGTATATATATAATATATTATATATATTATTTTATATTTATAATATTATATATATATATTAATTATATATATAATTATATATATATATTAATATATATAATATATATATATATGTATTATATATATATATATTCTATATATATCTATTTGAATTTAGACTTGATATGATCTCAACTTTTCATTTCTTTATTATATTTTTCTCTTTTTATATAATTTTTTCAATCTTTATATTTTGAAAGTTTTCCCTTTTTATTTTGTTATATTTAAAGTTGATATAAACGATAATCAGTTTATTTTTTAGTGGTCAGCTCTTTACTCTTGTTATGGCATATTATATATTTAATATATACTTATAATATATATATATATATATATATATATTATAATATATATATTTATTATATATATATATTATTATATATATTATAATTTTATATATTTATATATATATAATATTTATATATAGTATAATTAATAATTATTATATATATATTTATTATATTATAATGTATAACTATATATATATAATATATATATATTAACCCATTAAGGCTACAGTTTTTGTTTGAAGTCACTAATTTCTTTATTACAAATCCCCCTATTTTACCTAACATATTTTAGGAAAAATTTTACTTTACCCTACCGAGTTTTTGTTGAGGTGTGGAGCTCAAAAAATATATAAAGAGGTTAAATTTGTCCTTTTTTTTTTTCATTTTATTCTCTTCATTGTCGTTTCTTTTGTCTCTTTGTTGTGTATCATTAAACTTATTTAATCATTAACATATAATTTTATCGCTTATTATTTTTATATTTAGGATGTTATTTATTATGAAAGGTTTTCAAGACGTTTTGTGTGAATTTGGTGGATATAGCTTTTGATACAAATCTGTCTTTTTGAATATTATCATTTTTTAAATGATAATATATTATATATATACAAATATTTTATTAATATTTAAATTATATAATATATATATCAAATATACTATATATTATATATATATATTTATAATAATATAATATAATTATATAATATTATATAATATAATATATATAGATTATATATATATATATTTGAGTTGCACTTCAATCGAAAATACGAAAGCCATATATTGAAAACTACTATACCTAAGTTAAAATAATTTCATTGTTGGAATCCTGGTAAAATTTTTAGTTTGGAAAATGTGAACAAATAAGTAATACGGTATTTTTTTTATTCTTTAAAAGTACTATAGCTATAGTTAAAAATAATAACATTTTTGGAATCATTGAAAAGTTTAGTTAGGAAAATGCAAAATTAATATTAAATTTTTTATTATTATTTTTTATAATAACTAATTATTAAAAATAAAATTGTAAAGTATTACACGGCAAAGTAAAGGGGGCTCGAGCCGACGGGGAACAGAGGGGGAACGTTTTCAATACCTTCGTAGGGGAGGGCGGGGAACCCCCGCGAACCCAATACCAAAGAGCGGGGTTTCCGGAGACCTCCCGGAGGGGGGAAAATAGTCCTACCCCCGTCGTTCCCGGAGCCGAAGACCCGATCCTGCCAGATCTTTGCGGTTTCCTCTTGGGATATTCCTTTAGTTAAAAAAAAAACAAAAGAATTAAAACTGACGAGTCGTAAACCTAACAGGTCTATATTATTTTTTGATCATTGTCGTCACCACTCGTTAAATTGATTTTGGTTAGGATCAAAGTACTCGAAATAATATGAAGAAAAAAAATATCAAAACTGACGAAGTCGTAAAACATACAAGGTCATATTATATATATATATATATATATATTATATATATATATATATATATA